>UFQX01000236.1:1273126-1489036 GCA_900497675.1 Arapaima gigas | reverse complement strand
AACCGTGTCTTTTTACCCCCCCCCCCCCCCCATCTCAAAAACATCACTACAAACTTCCAGGCTTTTCTACAGCTGGAGGTATTTATTTACCGTGGTAAAGTCCTCACTCGGCAGGTATACACAGACTGCTAGGTGCCGCATAATAAAACTTACACAGCCGACAGCAGGTATTTACAGCAACGTAATATTTACACAGGTGAGCTGGGGTCACAGGGCATTGTACTCCACACACTTGGAGGGGTCGGTGGGAAAGTGCTTCTGGCAGATGGTCATCAGCCTCTTCAGCCCCTGCAAAGAGGAGGGAGAGACGGGACCTTCAGCAAGCAGGGCGGGCGGGCGGGCGGGCGGACCAGAGAGAGCAGCGGACCCCCTCCCCTACCTGGATGTACTTCCTCTGGGTTTCGTCGTTGAGCACGTGAGCCACGTGCTTTGAGAAGATCTTCTCTCTGCCTGTACGGGCGTGGATGCCCACCATGGTCACCCCGATGGGCCAGGGGGCATTTCCGATGGCCATCTGCAGGTAGGCGTCGTTCGCCTAGCAACCAAACAGTGAGTGAGCCAGTGGCAGGAGACCCTGGTGGCCAGTGAATAAGCAGCACAGGAGCGGCGGCAGCACCTTCACGTACTCCCTCTCCAGCATGTACTTGATGATGTCCGTAACGGACTCCTTGATGTCGGCCGAAAGGCTCTGCAACAAACCGCAGGGTCTGTTTAGAGGATCTGCGCGAAAAAGGCGATCGAGCAGAGCTGCCGGAGCGCAGGAGAGCTCACCTTCTTGCGCAGCTTCCTGAAGAGCGGATTGAGGTAGGTCTCGGTCTGCTTCTGGGTGGCGCTGGCCAGCTTGCCCTGCACGCTCCTCTTGACGTACTCCTCCCGCGCGTTCAGCTCCTTGGCCCACACGCCCAGCAGGAACTGCAGGCCGGCACGCAGGTCAGTCTCCGTGCTCCTCGTCGTAAACAAAATGCTGCCAAGTGTCTTACCTTCAGCACTTTATTTATGATGTCCATGTCCCTGTTGTCATCGCCTGTCCCAAGAGACTCTCCCAGCGCCTGGGGGGAGGAAAGGCCAGAGCGGACAGTTGGGGTTAAACGGCGCCCCCTAGCGAATCAACAAACGGCACTTTCGCGTCAATCTCCGGCCGCGGACGTAGCACAGCACCTCCAGCTCCTCGATGGTGGTGTTCTCCTCGTGGACCTTCAGGTCGTGCTGCGTGTCCGCCTCTCCCCCCTCCTGGCCGCCCACCAGCTCGTTCAGGTACTGCTGATCGATCTTATCCATGGCCGCTTTCAAGTCGTTCCTCAAGCCCTTTGCACAGAAACGCCTCAGTCCCTCTGCTGCTCTCACCACCACGAGCGAGACGTGACGGGTGCCCTTGCTCGTCTTACCTTGTTCACTTCCGGTGCCAAAATCTCGATCTTCCGCAGACGCTGGAAGGCGTCGTAGTCGGACTCCCCGAAGAGGCGGACGGGCTCCCCTCGCTCCCGCAGTCGACGGATCACCTGCACAAGCGGCCACGACAAGAGGGTCAGCTGCTACTGCAGAACATCTGCAGGGAGAAAGGTGCTCGCTGCAGTCCTGGCAGTGCCGGGTTCACCTCCTGTCGCGAAAGGGTCATGGGCAGCTTCTCCTCGGTCAGCTCCAGCTCCAGAACAGGATTGGACGAGGTGGAGGGCTCAGCACTGACTTCATTATTCTCCACCTTTACACAGAAGAAAAGCCAGTGGGTTAAAAGGACACTGGAACCATCTCCAGTGCTCAGCTCTCCATCAGCTGCTACTTGCTATGTTCTAGCAACACTTCCTTTAGAAAAGCAAAAATAAAGAGTGCAATAAGGCAAACAAAAAAAAAAAACCGCGAGTTTCATTACAGGTGTCCCTCACATCAGCTAGGAGACATTTGCCCTCAAAGTCAGAATTCCACCACGGTGGGCTCCTGTTACTGGGAAACACAAAACATCAGCCTCACATTCAGCCAGTAAAGGACCGAAAGTTTACACTTTACCTGAGAACAGAAAAACTAAAATCTGTTTCAACCCACAAAAAATAACTTGTCACAAAGATGTCCACACAGTAGACTAACATCAGCGCTTTAACTACCTCCAAACATCTGAAGGCACCATTGAGGTCTCCTGGGCAGTAAGGCAGGAACCCTTAACCTGCAAGTATCACCAATGCTGATAAAACCCCGACATCAAACCGTTCCGACACAAAGCCGCAGCGGATCGCTCGGGCGACGACCTCCTGCACAGTAACACACCACACCCGGAGACCCACCAGGCACAACAAGCAAAATAACAGCACGTTCCAGATGAGGAGCTTTCAATGACACCTGAATGGCTTTGCCCTAAAAAAAATAAGTTTTCAATGTTTTTGCATAAGAAAAACATTGCAAGATGGGGCTGAGCACAAACTCAGGCTAAAAAGCATTAACTGTGCTGTGTTAAAATGAGACGTTCTGGGGGAAAGGTGTCATTTCGCCAGTCAAATGCAGAAACTAAGGCTCCTGTGTGGAGGAACACCTGTGTGCGCAACGTTACTGCGGAGCAGAGGCTCTCCGAGGGCCACCGAGGGCAAACACGTGAAAGCAGGATGTCATTTTCCAGTTAGATGCAGACACACATCAGAGCAACAACACGGGCTCCACTGAACACAACGTGCGCGACTGAGGCTGCCATGCCCTTCAAAAACGTACAAGAAATGAAAAACGAGCACAACCCCAGACCATGCTGTGCACAGACAGTACAACACAAGTCCAGATGTCATGCAGTGTGCAGCTACTCAACAGCACTGTCCCATACCTGTCCTGCTGGCTTCTCATTATCGACCTGCGTCGGGGGGTGGAGAGAGCGTTAGTGGAAAACAGCAGTGCGCAAAACTCCCTCACTTTTTAAACGTTTCTACAACACAAAATAAAACCCAACTTCGCTGCACACTGGCTCCTCAGCTGAGGAACATATCTTACCGCCTCGGATACGTAATAAACTAAGACGATAAACTTGACGGATAAACTTTTTAATACTTCTCTTGAGCTACAGTTAAACTAAACCTAACATAAAGTGGCTGAAAATAAATTCTCTTCTTCTGTCTCTGGAAAATGTGCTCAAATCTGTAAGTTTAGACTTGGTGCGATACAAACAGAACTGTTAACTAAACCATTTAAAAATAAGACCGGAAATTTCCGAGAAAAGTACCGACCGTTCATAACACAAGGAGCCACCGTGTGCATCAACTGTTGGCCCGAGCAGAATAAAGGAAACCAATCTACAGAGCAAATGAGCAGACTGTCCACCCGGAGCCGCCGTGCTGAGGAAGTAACCTCGCGGACAGTTGGACACGGGAGTCCGTTGCCCTCATCGAAGTGGACAAACACGACGGAGCAACACCGTCTACTTGTCACCCTCAACTAGAGCGTCAGCGGTGCAGGACACGCACCTTGTAGCCACATCTTTTGTAGTAGTCCTCCTGCTCCTTTTGGGCAAGGTCCCCGCGCTTGAAGAACTTCTTACTGTCCTGTAAAGAAACACAGCACAGTCCTGAGGACTTCTCTTCATTCGTGTACGAATCACGACAAAACCACAACGTCTGAGTGAATTCTTACGACGCTACTATTTCTCCGTGCAATTCCGCTCTCACCCGGCCCTCCCCTGCGGCTGTACGATTCACTCTTCACCAGCACAAGGTTTGTTTGCGGTTCTCTGGGATCTGATCTGACCACATCCCACCACCTACAGGATATGTGACACCTGTATTTTGCTGATGTCTCAACTTGTTCTGCCCGTCCAGGTAGGGAAGGTATCCGAATCCTGGGGGGGCTGTAGGATTTCTACTTGTCTGGAACGCGGCCACTTTCTGTCTCTTAGGGTCAACAGGGTCCCAGAGGGGGATCCCGAACAGCTGGCAGAAAAGAAAGACCGAGAACCGCCGAGCTGTGGCTTAATTCTGATCCCAGTGAAACCATTTGTCTAAAGAGCGACGTTTGGACGAATAAACAACAGGTTATGTGAATAATGGATAAGGGGGAAAGCGGTAGAGAATGAACGTCTGTGCGGGGAAATGCGGAACTCGCCGCCGTGCTGAAGCGGGTTACTCGACTATCGCTCACGGAACACAAGTTAATACTTTAACCCGCACAAGGAGCTGAGAACGAATGAAGTTAGCCACCTTATAGCAGGACAGAACTATCGTGCAGACACACGTGTGATGTGCTGTGAACAGAGAATAAGACACTCGGCTGTGTTTCGTTTTACGCGTCTGACGGTATCGAACACCAGCCGCGGGTTCCCCAATATTGCCCATTTACTCACGCTGACAAGCTCCTTCTCCTCCAGGACCTTCCTCTTCCTCGCAATCTCAGCCTTGAGAATCTCCATTATTGTTGTTGTTTTTTTTTTCTTTCTTCTATCGTTCACACGGACTCCTGTTACTTAAGCTAACGATAAACGGGTCGCGACCAACGCGTAGCTGATCTGACCCGGAAGTGAAACTGTGTTGTTCCGGTGCGTAATGGACTAAAGATGGGCGTGACGTCACAGGCTGCCCGCAGTTGTAGTTGCGAGACATAAAAACGAGCAAAAATGACCAGCTTTTCTCACCTGGGAACTATTTACGTTTATTCAGTATGAATAAACCGCTTTTTTTACGAAAATACTTTGAAAAATTATTTATTTATGAATACATTTATTTATATATATATATATATATATATAGTCATAAAAATTGTGTTTTTTCTTGCTACTCCAAGAGTCATTCAAGCCGCGGTGAAATCAACATTTTTAGTTCCCAACTGAAATATATAACTTTAACCATATATGTGGATTTTTTTTTTCAGAAAAAATTGAACTAGCGTGATTTTTTTGAGAATCCAACTGACACCCCCCCCCCCCAAAACAAGAATCACAGAATAACAAGAGAAAATATAATTTTTTAAGAAATTATGAGAGAGAAAATGAGAACGTGAATGAGGTTTTTTTTTATTTACACGGATAAACGTTAGGGGCGGATCTTCTGGAACAAACCTGTACTGTTTGGACTAGTTTTATTTAAAACCCTTACTTTACCTGATATATATTTTTGTTTTCTATTTCTGTTTCTCATGCTTTTCAATTTTTCTTTGTTCTGCAATTCATCTTTATTATTTCTACAGGTTCTAAGCCTTGTGGAGGAATGAATAAAGTTTTTATTTATCTCCTTAAAAACATGACAGTTAAAACTGCAAAATTAATTGAAGGATCCTGACATACAAAGGTTCTCGTCGTCAGTTCCAGCACCACCCAGTACACACAGCAAACATCACACTTCCTAGTAAGACTGAAAACCAACACGTTTTTGGTCGGTTGGAGAGCTAGATGAATGGATGGCTTGTCCATCTGCCCCTTTTAAAATGAGCCCCATTTAATTGTCGGTACCTGCCCAGACTCACTGGGGGGCCTCCGTGGGTATTGTGGAATGTGACAATACATGCAGTGGCTAGCATGGCTGTAGGTGATGCCTAGAAACTGGCGGATGATGAATGACTTCAGTCGGCACCTCAGGTGTCGAGCCATTATCGCGGAGACATGTTTGAGGTCAGACACTGTGTTGGTTTCAGAGGCCTCTGAGCAAGTGGTCGTGTTGGAGCTTAGGGTGCCTTGGGAGGACAGGATGGAAGGTGGGTACGAAAGAAAGATGCGGATGTATTAGAAGCTGGTGGTCCAGAGACACTCAGAAGGCTGGACCATTGAAGGGGCTGCAGGAGCTGCTGGGAAGTCCTTGTATCAGGCTGGGGATCAGAAGCAGTCAGAGAAGGAAGGTTGTGAATGTTGTTACTGAAGCTGCAAAGAGGACATCTAGAAGGCTGTGGATCAGGAGAGGTGGGTCGTAGGTTCAAGGAAGCTCTACCTGTACACAGGCCGGGGTCTGATCAACCCTGGTCAAGGTCGCCCAGGTGAAGGTGTCTGATGTTTGAAAGACCCAAAACACACAGTGACCCCAGGTCGCATCACTGAGGATGTATCCAAGTGCAGCAGAAGGGCTTCCACAACACAACACTTATCAGAACATCAGACAACAGCAGGTTTGAGGTTTGAGGCTGGAGTGGAACATGGGGTGCCTGATTCCTGAAAACTAGACTTAAACTGGGAAAATGATAATAGGGAGCCTATTTCCAATTATTTTAATAGGAAAAATATGTATATATTCTGTTTTAATAACCCCTCAAAACAGCTCCATCTACTTACCCTAAATATCATTAAACCACTATAAAACACCTATATAACTAAAAACCATCATCATTCTCTCTCTCTTTCCTGTACAGCAAAGGACATTGAGCAAGACGGCTGCACTGGGTGACAGTGACAGACCTGAAAATGAACAGCTGGCCAGACGCAAAGGCGCAGCGGATCCCCCTCATTTGTACCCGGTGGACTATTCGACTTTTCTCTGCTCTCGGTTCCACTTCTCCCCACTTATTTATTGATTTAGTTTTTTGCCTGTTTCGTTCAATTTATGCATTTTTTATGTTTTTCGTTTCTTTTAAAGTTCACCAAAGAGAATCTAAGGTGCCTCCAGCAAAAGGACCAACAAACTAAGTAGATGTGCAGTGCTTTTCTACTCTTCGTCATATGACGCCACTCTACATTAATGACATCATCCATCGTTAACAATGATGTAAAAACTCGCTCGTTCCGTCGGAAAAGCGACCACCTGTTCTGCGTGTCGGTCCCCGCCGTCAGCAGCAGGGGGCGCGGAAGAGCAGACATGACGACATGTGAACCATTTAACTCGTCTGTTTCCACCGTAAACGCGCCGTGTCTCCAGGCGGATGCGGGAGGGACGCGGGGGTTGCGGGGATGTTGCGGAGATGTGACAACGTGTTGCGGTCAGACGTGTTCGCCTCCGGGATGTAACGGCAGCCGATGGCGGCGAAACACCTGAAGGAGTCCGGGCGCTGTACCCCCTGGAAGTCTCTCCGCGCGGCTTATTGTGTCTGATTCCTCCGTCTCTCGCCTAGAAAATGGAGTTTGCCGAAAGGAGAAGGAGCAGAAAATCGCAGAGCTTTAAACTGGTTAACGAAGGTAAGGCGAAGACGGCAGCCCCCCGCGGCCGCTCCTTCTCCTCAAGCATAAACAAATAGAAATATGCGAGAAAAACATAAATATGGACGAGAAGGGCGGAGGGATCCGCGAGGAAAGAGCACCGCACCTGCCGGGGGTCTCAATCTTCTCGCAGTTTGATCTCGAAGGAATAAAACTTAAGAAGAAAGTGAGACGCTGGGCGGACGGGGGGTGTATTTCACCACTGCGGCGCGTCTCCAACGTCAAAGTGACACGTGAAACTGTCCGTCGGAGGAGCAGTTTTGTGTCCAAGTTGTGCTGGTGTTAAACCTCTGTGTTTGTGTAAATGTGGTGGTGGGGGGGCCACATGCTGTGCCCTCTGGGGAGGAAATGTCCTTTAGTGAAGTGGTTTGTGTGTGAAAGTCACTGAGGCCACAGGTGGCCGAGCCTCAGACAGGGTCACGTTAGCATTATTTACCCTTAACCCTAATAAAAGCCCAGGTAACATTCCCCGGGAAGCCTGTTTTCACGCTCTGCTCGGAGAAGTAAACTTACAGCAGCCGCTCCGTTTCAAATAATTTACTCGAATGACCAGGTTAACTGCAAAAAGGGCCACGTCGATTCCCCCCCCATTCGTATTCGCAGCCAGTATCTGAATTACAGCGATCGATTTTTGATCCATTTCTCCACTTGCTCATTTCCAGACACGCAGGCTGACTTTTTGGAAACAAACAGCGCGGACGTCGTGAACGGGGGCTCAGGAAACGCCGCTATTACTGAAGGTAACACGGTAGCTACACTACCAATGGTGAATGGGTGCAGAATATATTCCCCTCCCCCCCTTTCGCCGTTCTCAAACGTTCACCTCTTTCCCAACTGCTGGCTTTTAGTTGCTGTGCTATTAGAAGGCTTGAGTATTTCTTTTCCAGTTCACCCTTTGGTTTTGGAGTAGACGCTCCCCCCACTTAAACGGTGTTTCCCGCAGCTTGGCTGGGCGACAAAGGGATGGAGATCAAGAAGCAGATCACCGGGATGATGAGGCTGCTGAACGACAAGGCGGGGAGGGTGTACCACAGGATGGGTCCGGAAGGGGAAGCCCTAAAGCAGGAGCCGCAGGATATGGAACTGAGCTGGTCCCAGCACGTTGCCACCAGTCCGGAGGACCCCCAGCACAGTGCCTGGGGTACAGAGCCCATGGCGAGACCCCCGGTCCCTGGACAGTATGGCACTCGCTCCAAGACCCTCAAAATGCTCACTGACACCAAGAACGCGGTGAAAGTCAGCGGTAAGTCTGCCCCTGTGTACGTCAAAGCCAATTTTTCACATTGTTATTGCTTTAATACCCACAGCGCCGGTAAATCATCTATTTGTACCTTGAATGCCTGGAGGGGGATTTTTTTTTTTTTTTTTGGTCATTTTTCAGTTGAACAGTTTTTCTTATTAGTTCAGTCTAACAGCTGAACTGAACTGCAGTCGAAGGTCTTGCCGTTTAAAGAGCAGCTGAATAATGTTGGCTGGTATGATTGGCTCTCGTATTTGCGTTTGGTTTGTATTTTTTTTATTTTTGCTTCCCAGCTATTTTCTCAGTTTTATCGGCACGCGGCCCTCTGCCCCCTTTCCCATTATTCAAGAGTACGTGTAGTGTTTGGAGGAGTTTCTCCAGTAACCCACCAATTATTCAGTCAGGCGCTGGAATTGTTAGCCAGGGACGGAGGGCTTAGAATGGAACGCTAATGATCCTCTTGCGTTCCGGTTGGACTCGGCCATTAAGCCAGCTGTCTAGATTGATGCCCGTATGACGGCAACTGCAAGGACCACGCGGCTGAGCTCGTGCAGGAAAGTCTTTCGGCGCCTTCCGTTACACGAGCCCTGCCGGGTGACACAGCGGTGGTCCGACCCTAACCCCTATGTGTTATGATGTCATCGGCCAAGCAAGGTGGCATTTGTAGGCCTCACGCTCCTCGTGTGCCCCGCAGAAGTGTCCTCGCCCCTGCCCGGCACGGCAGAGCCGGGGTGCTGCATGTGTACCTGCAAGAGCACTCTCCAGGCGATCCTGCAGGAGCTGCGCACCGTCAAGAAGCTCATGCAGACTCAGAAAGGTTAGTTGTGACAAACGGCGGTCGCTGCCTTCCCCGCTGTTGTTGGCAGCACGGTTTGGGAGGCCGGCTTTGTCTAGATGATCCTAAATTCTTGCTGGGGACGAGCTCTCGCGATTATCGATGCCACGCGACCGGAAGGTTGTTGTTTTGAGTCTCAAGTGGCCTTTCCGTTATCCTTTTTATTGAGCCGCTTCACTCGAGTTGCTCCGGTTGTATATTAAACTGTGCGAATGGGTAAAATTGCCGCCGCAGCTGCTGGCGACTGAAATATGACTGAAAATGAAATGAACATGGAGGAAATTGAAATTTAGCGCAGCTTTATAGTTTGCTCTTCGCTTGGGTCAGGCTCTCATGAGAAGCAGCGGGTCCAGGGCAACGTGAGCCCGGTCCGCTGTCCGGCCCCAAGAAAGAGGCCCTGCAAGAGAAGGCCTGTCCACAGGGTGCCGCCACCCATTGCCTCATGCAGGAGGCCCCCGCTGCCGGGCTGCACCACACCCGAGCCCCCTGGGAGGAAGGAGAGGCCGCTACGGGAAAGAACCACCTCTTCCCAGAGCAACCAGACTTCAGAGCCGCCAGCTCTGCCCGCCACGGTGGAGGACGCTCTACCTCAGCATGGCTTGGTGGTGGACCCACCCTCCTCGGAGGTAACGCGGCTGACGGATCGACACCTGAGAAGGTCTTAATTGTTGGTAGGCAAAGTCGGGAGGTGAACAGTTTTGTATTTGCAGCGGCCTACGCAGGTGAATAGTTTTTAAAGTCACAACACACTACTTTCTCCAGAGCAGCCTTGCTGGTGTTGGGTTAGCGCGGGGATTCTTGGATGCCGTCGGAGGTAGTTTGTAGAACGGATTTGTTCCTCGCTGCTGCCACTGTGCACCCACAGGAATACCTTTGTTCTTAGCATGCCTTTGTCAGTGATATTTGCATTCCTTTACTTTAAGACGTCCTCCAGACTAGGAGTGTCACTGCAGAATACTAAGTTAGTGTTTACATCACAGGACTGACTCAATCGACGCCCCAGAGGATACCTTATCACAATATCTATTGATGTCGTTGAAAATCATAAAGATGCGGGGTGCATTCTAAAGAGCCTCTTGTGTGTCCTTTGTGCGTGTATGCGTGCGTGTGTGTGTGTGTGTGTGTGTGTGTGTGGGGCTGGCTGGCTGGGTGACGGTGCCTTCAGCCTGAGGTCCGTCTGGCGGAGGACTACGAGGTGTACATTCCCAAATCGCAGCTGGACTCCATCCTGGTGAACTACACGCGCTCTGGCAGCCTGCTCTTCCGGAAGCTGGTGTGTGCCTTCTTCGACGACACCACGCTGGCCAACTCGCTGCCCAACGGCAAGCGCAAGAGAGGGCTGAACGACAACAGAAAGGGCCTGGACCAGAACATCGTCGGGGCCATAAAGGGTACGTGGAAGATGAAGGAAAGAGGATAAAGCCAAACAAACAGGATCTAGAGTCTGGAGAGGTTTCACACAACAAATGCACCATAATATGTTTTTAAATTGACTGGGTCCTCAACTTGCAAACACTTTTGGAACCACAAGATTGTTCTTTAAATCTTTTTGCTCAAAAGCGAAGCCACTGCAGCACAATCGATAAACGATTAATAATATAGACGTTCCTTGGCTTGTTCACGGTTAACCTATGATCACCCTGCTGAGCCACGGCGCCTGGGTCGGTTGGGCGTGGGTTCGCATCCGGCTCGGCCTGTACCGAGTTTGCACGTTGCCCCCACGTTCGTGTGGGATTCTCCCAGGTTCTCTTGTTTCTTCCCACAGTCCAAATGCATGTTTCAGCTTAATGGGTCTCTCTACGTTGTGTCTGGTTGCCCTGCGATGGACTCGCATCCCATCCAGGGACAGTTTCGCAGCCTATTGCCCTCTGCTTCCGGCATAGACTTCAGACCCCTGTGACCCCCAGCCGCCAACAGAATAAGCAGCTGATGATGGGTGGGGGGGGGAAATGCATGTAATACATGAAAAGCTCCCATTCTGTGACAGTTACCAACTGATTCAGCACATCAGCATGTGCAGCTTTCATCAGCATCTGGTCACTTTCACTACTTGTTTTTCTTTTAAAATCTTGGGTTATATCTGTAGTAAATACACTAAGATTTTTTTAAAACATTTTTGATACATTCAAGCTGCATTAAAATGAAAATTAATTTCCAAAGAATGAAAAATATTCTGTTCCCGCAGACGGTTCAGTGCCCTTTGTTGCTTTAATTTATCCAATAAACATATGCAAATTTCATCACCTTTGTTATGGAGGACCAGTACTGTAAACAGGCGGGTGTAAACGCTGTTTGTGAGCCGAGTTAATGCCGTCATCTTACTCTGGGTACGTTGCACTGCTAGCTGTGTCACCCCCCCCCCCCCACAACAAACTCTCTAAAAACAGATAAAATAAATAGACTGAAAAAAATGTTTGCATCTCTAGAAGTATGTGACTTGTTTGTAACTGAGGACCCAGAGGCAAACGTCAAGTTGATAACTCGATCCAGTGTGTCTCCTTCCCGTCTTTCGGCTGCTTTGGTTTACCAAACTGCCACCAACCGGACAACCGGCCCGCTGACAGTCGGTTTTATTTGTCTGTTGGGTTCAGTGTTCACAGAGAAGTACTGCAACGCTCACCGAATCGAGAAGCTGCCAGGACCCAGAGACTGGGTGCAGATTCTGCAGGACCAGATCAAGTTGGCCAGGAGGCGGTTGAAAAGAGGTAATGAGGGTAAGTGTCGTTTTAGGGCCTGACCCACATACGCCCGTCACGCCGACTGCTAAATTCGCCGCTTTAGAACCCGCACGTGACATAAGCAGAACCATACAAAACATTTAGACAAATAGACGCAGTTGATGAAGATTTCCAGGAGGGCTGCGTTGCTAAAGGAATGTTGCCCTTGGTGTTTGTTCCAGACGTTTTAGGAAAAGCTGCTCACCTTGAAATGCTGTGTTTGTATGTTACCTCAGCAGAGGCTGCAGACTGTGATGCCATTTTCAAGAAAGCCTCTCTCTGTACAGCAGGTATCTTGCTAATTCCCGCCACCGAAAACTTAAAGCTCAGTGTCTCCCTTCTCCTCCTCCTCACTCACCTGTCTGTCTCTGTGCTTGTGTCCCCTGCCCACCTTTCCTCCGTCCGTCCGTCCGTCCGTCTGTCCTCACTGCTTTGCCTGCAGCTCTGCTGCACTCCCCACAGGAGAATATATGTCCAGTATGTCCACGCTTCCACTAGCTCCTCAGAACCAACTCCTTTGCTGCACGGGTGGTCTCCCTGTGGGTAGTTCTGCTGTTTCACAGCTGCTGGCCTCAGCAGCTTGAAGTGGATTTGGCCTCTGCTTTGTCTGTGGGGAGTTGCACGTTCTCCCCGTGTTTGTGTGGGTTTAATCCAGGCACTCCGGCTTCCTCTCTCAGTCCAAAGATGTGTGTTTCAGGTGGATGTGCGACTCTAAATTCCCTGTAGTGGTGTGAATATGTGTAGCTGTGCCATCGACAACAACACGGCGCGATGAAGACGGTCGAAATTTGATGGGCGTCACGTTATAACTGTGGTCGCTTTAGCGTATCTAGGATTGTAAGACGTCTCGGATGAAGGTGTCGGCTAAATACCCGTAAATAACTAGTCCCTTTGGAGACGAGCATCTGTTAAATTTAATAAATGTAAATTACAAATGTTGGGAGACGTATAAAATCCAAATTTGATCCTCATAAGTGTGGAGAAGAACCTCATGGAAGTAGGAGTGTTAAATGAAAACACTCACACCTGGAACCTCAGATAATCTCAGAAAAGTACCGCGAAGAAAACATACGCTGTTATTTGATGAACTGAAAACGGCCGAAAGTCAAAATTATCTCCGCAAACTCCTCTGTCTTATTATTGTCTGATTCATCCCGTAAGCATGTGCGATGTTCCTTGTGTTCTGGCCGTTTATAACTTTATCTTTTTATCTCAGTTTTGTCTCCATGGTAACGGTTCATCTCTTCTTACTGGTGCTATTAGAAGCACAAATTGTCAAGAACGCAAGACATGAGTTAAATTAAAGTGGTGCCCCTCTCCTCTTCTGTCTGGGTGCCCTTTACAGCCACCTGGATTGGCTTTGTGGGTAAACACGGGTCATGTTTGCACGACTACAAGCGGCAAAGTTAGAAAACAGATCATGTATGAAAATATGCTATTAAAAATGTAGGGAAAATAATAATGTCACACGTGCGTAGCCTTTGCCGGTCCCCGGAGGTGTGTAAACTTAAATGTATGAAGGTTTGCCAGCGCCTGTTGTAACGCCGTTCCGTTCGGTCCTGAGGTCAGAAAAAGTTCATTTAGAGCAATAATTACAAGGGTTGAGCTGCTCAGATATAATGAAACATCGTGGCCCATCAGGGCCAAGTTTTAGAACTACGGTATTAAATACTGTATTTCGCTGCTATTTTTCACACTGCAGGTCGTGACTCTGGGAGATCCGCGGCTGCCCTGGAGA
Organism: Arapaima gigas; assembly: GCA_900497675.1. Taxonomy (NCBI): domain Eukaryota; kingdom Metazoa; phylum Chordata; class Actinopteri; order Osteoglossiformes; family Osteoglossidae; genus Arapaima; species Arapaima gigas. Next base: position 1,475,434 of record UFQX01000236.1, on the reverse strand, counting down.
AGGATGTCAACGGTTAGCACTCATTTCACTTTTGAATAACATTGACTTAACGTTGGCAATACATGAGCGAAGCTTCAGTTCCTCTTGGTCACTTTCATGAAGCACTTTGTTTTACTGTAAGACAGATATGTTGTGCGACTATGGGGGGGGGGGGGACAAAACATTACCAAAGTAGTGGGCTAGATAGGCGATTTCTGCTTTTGTGCAATATTCGGCAAAGTGAGAACCTTTTTGGAGTTGGCTTCTTTTCAGACCCGACTGTTTGTAAAAAGCTTTTTTTTTTTTTTTTTTTTTTTTTTAAAATCGTGGAGGCTTGGAGGTGGACGTGAGTTGAGACAGTTCCAACAATCCGTCAAGACCTCCCCACCATTCCAGAGCGAAGGAGTTTATCAGCTGTGCTGGACTGCGGTGACCGTGACATCCTTAGATCCACCCTCCTCGACCCACCCTGTTTAACAGTCTGCAGGTTTTGCCAAGGTATTCTTCTTTTACATACCTGCTTTGTCAGTATTTCTTTGTTGAATGTGCTTATTTCTAAACAGTGTCATACTGCTACGCTGCCTTTATTCTGTTCTGAACATTTTTGAAGACGTCGCTGCATTGCAGTGATTAAGATAAACGGCGGAGACGTCCATTTTCTGCTGGAATTACTAAATTGCTTGAGTCATGAATCTTTACGCTTAAGAGGCCACAGTATAATTGCACCCCTACCAAAATAAACATCACACAATACATCTTTATGACATACTTTTAATCCAGTTGATTTTTTTTCTCCTGTTTTCTTTATCAGCAACATTGTCATCCAGTGATGTGTAGTCCAGAAAAAAAAAAATCACTTCTACTATTTAAATTATGCTCCATCCAAAAAAAACTGTTTTAAATTATGGGACCACACTGTTTTCCAGATAACAGCTACTGTAGTTTGTTTCATAATGATTTGTTTAATACATCCTGGCTGACTGACTGGATTAGAAAGTGTTTGGTTTTTGTTTTTATTCGCACTGTAGATCTCTGGCAATGGAATTAGCGCAGTCCATTGTACATGCGTGCTCCTGGATAATGGTACCATTATCTTTCATTAATTTATCATCTTCGTAGGGAAATTCATCGTAAAAGACACATTACTGATATAAGGTTGGAAAAAAATATGAAAGAGGCTACTCTTTGGATAAAAGATTTGTTGCTGTGGTGATTCACACTCCTTAGAATTACAATAAAAAAAAGCTTTCATTTTATGCCTTTGATTAAACAAATGAAAATGTACTGGTGTTTATTTTTTCAAAGTTCCTTCAGTGCACTTTAGTACACTTTTGTGGGTAACTTACTGTAACCCATGGTAAATTACCACTTATGGTAAATAATCACAGAAATGTGTAAGTTTGTGTGAAATGTTTGCAGTATTTTGGTGTTTATATCTGTGTGAGATTTCTTTACGGTTTACATATGTTTCGCCTTTATATTCAGTCTGTGTACGTTTTTTACTGTAATGACATTTAGGAATCATTTAACACATTTTATGTGTGTGCTTTTTTGTGAATTAAATAGTGTATCGGAATATTTATGTATTCCCTCTTAACTGCAGGGGTTGGGTTTGATCGGCCCTCGTACAAGCACTGGAACTTAGGCGAGGGGCGCAGTGCAATGGTTAAGGACGTGGATTTGTAACCTTTAGGTTCCTGGGTTAAGTCCCAGTACCATCGAACAAGGTACTCGTCCTGATTTGCTCCAGTTATATGTTCCGTATAAATCGGTGAATATCGTAAGCTGCTTTGGATAAAAATCTAAGCGACATAATAGTAAGTGAAGTTTTATGTAATTTGAGCAGCAGGAGTTGAGAGGATCCTAATAATATGGTGCAAAGCAGGAGTTGCGGCCCAGAGTTATTGAAACTACACTTAGCTGTCAGGAGGCAGTCACTCTTCGTGCGCTGCTTTCTGATTTTCGGCAATTACCGGGGTACACAGCCTTTAAACCACACTTTAACAGCCTATTTTTACAATGTTTAACATTTATCTCGATTGCAGCTGGCGAGCTGGAAGGACATTATTACGAACTCGAGATGCCTTTAACCAACATATTTAGTCTGATTTTTTTTTTTTTTTTTTCTTCCCCCAACCGTGTTGAACTTGTCAACCATATCCCACATATCTAAGGACACAGCAGGCGGTGGTGTATCAAATAGCACAGGCATGTGACCTGTTGGTTGTTGGTTCAAGTTCCAGGCCTCTCTGTGGTAAGCCTGAAAGCAGTGCACTCAACTTGAAATGCTCTCATAAAATACCTAGCTTTATAAGTTAGTAAAATAAAACTGTTAGCTGCTTTGTGGAAAGGCAACAAAAAAGAAATATGCGAAGTGGAAGCTTTGGTTTGTAGGAGAGTAAACATTTGAAGGTTGCTCTTCAATATATTTTATTCTCTGTTTTCTCATTGTATAAAAGTCTGAGGCCACAAAGCGCCCTCTGTGCTGCTATTGGTTTGTTGTAAGTATGCATTTAAATGGCAAAAGCTCGACTTTTCAGTGTTCTGTAACAGTCCCGTTTATTTTTTATGCTGCAATATTATGTTTACTGGAAGTCAAGCAAGCTGTGTAACTAGGAAGATGTGTGTGGCTGTATGTGAAACCGGCCTTTCTCGGTATGACTCTGTGTTCACAAAACCCTCTTCTGTAACCAGTACCTCACTCATAAGGTAACTTGTACAGTTTTACTTGCTGTGTTACTGTACTTGTGACTAAATAAAAATGATCCTGTTGTTCATGTCCCTTTAAAATGTTCATTTTGTGGGGTGAAAGGGAAGGAACAACGATTTTGTTTTTGTGTGGAATACAAATGAGGGCTTTTGGCAAAACATGGAAGAAAGTTGAGGACATTTAAACAGAATGGGTGTGTAATCCCGGAGATGGGGCCTGTACAATGGGAACCGGGCTAGGGCTGCCGGATGTGTGGCTGTCACTGGATGTTTATTTGCTGGGATTTGACATCAATACATTCTCGTGCTGTACTTTTTATAATCTTCCCAACTTTCAGTAAACAATGGGTCTGAAATATGTACTGTTAAAAACACATAGGTTGGCCATATACATTTTTGCCTTTTCTTTAGATTTAGTATTAATATGTAAGTGATGTGTTTACACTTAGTTTATTTAACCTCATGCTTTCTGTTGGGGTGGTTCTCGTGTATATATAAGTCTCATGAAAATGTAAATGGTTTTAGATGTATGAAACCGTATAAACAGAATTATGTGGTTGATTTGAGGTTAATATTTTTTACAAATCAAAGTTGCAGACTTGCTCGTCGGGGTAATTTTACAAAATTAAATTTTTAATTGTAATCGTTTTTTTTTCTCAAATGCCGTTATATCAGGTCGTCCCGCATGCGATAAATAACGTAAATAACGTAAACCGAAAACCGTCCGTTCCGTTGAAGACCAGTTTGCCCTCAGTTAAAGGCGCACGACATTGTTGGATTAATTTTCGTCCAACTTTTAAAAAAGAAACGTTAAAGGGGAGGTGAAGGCGTCAGTAAACACGTAAAGGACCCTCGGTAATTGTGTTCTTTAGCAGTTTGCGTTCCTCACTAGACTTCGTGCGCAACCGTATTGCAGGGCTTCTGTCTGGATTTCTTATGTCAACACCGCTTGATTTCACGGAAACCAGTCGCGTTGGGAATCTATTTATTGCGAAAATGAACTTTGTTTTAATGAATTGGGTTTCTTATCAGGCATTGTTTCCGGGCGCTCCTTAAAGTCGCAATGGATTGTGGGACCGTCCCTCTCCTGTGTCGGGAGGCGCCGCTGAGCTGAAGGCGCTCAGGATAAAGCGGAGTGCGGAATTAAAGGGGAAACGAAGTGTGAATAAAAGCGTCCGTCTTCTGTAAAAATGTGAGGAGTACAACTTTAAATATTTCTTACGCAGTGAAAAAGGAGCGCGCCGCGCATATGGAGGAGACCCGCTTATTTCCGAGGCCAACAGTCTAGTGACGTTCAATAGCCGTGGGTCGCGGAAGGGTTAATTTTTTCACCCGCCGACATTTTTACACGCCGCTTGCCAGGTCTCCGCGAAACGCAGAAACGGTCCTAACCGGCTCTGCCATAAATATGAAAATATCAATAACCACGCACAACCGCAGGTGCCAAAATGAAAAACACAAATACGGACCCACCGAGAGTGATACTTGAAAGCTGCTCTCTAGCCTCAATAAAGAATGTGAAGGGTTAATACAATATTTTGCAATCTGAACAGTGGTTTATAAATCCCTTAAGCACAGAGAAGAAGTGACAGGAGCTACTGAATATGGGCAGATGGATCCTTTGTAAGCCAAGGCGCGCATTTCCCGCACCTGACGCCTTAAGGCAGCATCGTGAGGATTTAAGGTGACCCGCAGGGGGGCGTTGAACTCCTAGTAAGGAGCGCGTCCGCTGCGCTGGACGCGCACAGTTCAAACCGCGCTGTTCTTAGCGGGATTTCGTGAAACGAGTCAAACAAAGTCGTTCGTGTTTCCTTCAGCATTGACTTTTGACACATGCACGGACGTGTGTGTGAGTTTAACTCGCCAGCTGAGCTGCGTGTCACAACAAAAAAAGTGAAATGATTTGCATGGACCCCCACGGAGGGAGTAAATTACATATATTTGTAGCTGAGATTTTTTTGTGCAATGTGAGTGTAATATTAAAGGGAGGTTAGTTCAAGGTATGCAGGTGTGAATTATTGTTTTCAGGGCGCAAAGGTTTATTGTATAGCTCATGTCTTTGTAATTCATATTTTTTGTGCATCATTTATATTTCAAGAGAGGCTGTTAAACACTTGTTTTCTTTCAGATGTAGAAAACTGTCTGCTAAATGAATGTTGCTTTTAAGTTTTTTTATATTCCAATAAATGCTCAGAAATGTACATTTTTAAGCATCTTATTTCTCTGGAGTGTTTTTGTTGAGCTGTCCCATCACAAAGACCCCCGAGGCGAAGTTGGACAACCTCATTGCTGCATCCACATTCAAGGAAAAATAGCGGTTGTACCTTTCAGCTGATGGGCTCCTTTCTTCCATGTGCATTTGCTTATGAGACGTTATCTCCAAAGCATTACACGGTTCAGGTCTACAAAAACCCACAAAGATCTTTACATACTGCCACCCGAATTATCAGAGCAGCTCCTCCACTGGGAGAGTCTTCTTAAGGCTGTTTAAAGTTATTACAATCTGCCACTTATTTGAAGTAACTTCATCATTTAGCCGCTCACTTTGCTGTAAACACGCGTGACAAAGGGACATTTGTCTTCTTCCCAGACTTCCAGGTGTTGCGAGCGGTCGTTGTGCTGGTTCCGCGGCCATGTCTGTCCGGGAGTCGTTCAACCCTGAGAGCTACGAACTGGACAAGACTTTCCGACTGACGCGGTTCACAGAGCTCAAGGGGACGGGCTGCAAGGTGCCTCAGGATGTCCTGCAGAAACTGCTGGAGTCTTTGCAGGAGAATCACTTCCAAGAGGACGAGCAGTTTCTTGGGACGATGATGCCCAGGCTCGGTAGGTCCGGTTACACCGATGAAGTTTAAACAGCCCTCATTGCGAGCGGTTGGCTTTAATTGTGCACACACTCTTGTTTGTGTAGGTATTGGGATGGACACATGCGTTATTCCTCTCAGACACGGTGGCCTTTCGCTTGTTCAGACAACGGATTACATTTATCCCATTGTCGACGACCCATACATGATGGTAAGGCCTTTTGACAGCGCCGATTTGTGTTCTGAAAATTCACGTTCGGGAAGAGTCTCCAAATGCCGGCTTTGTTTTCCCGGTGTTGTTTTTGACCAATTACTTGTCTCTTTGCACAGGGGCGTATTGCGTGTGCCAATGTGCTAAGTGACCTTTACGCCATGGGGGTGACAGAATGTGACAACATGTTGATGCTGCTGGGGATCAGTAATAAATTGTCAGACAAGGTAAGGTGTGGTATAATTAGTAGAACTGTACGATGGATTGTAGACATTACGGTCGTGGAATTGTAGCTCATGGGTGGGGGCGTTCTGCGAGGAGACATTTTGGCTTGTTAAAGCATGAAGGATGGTACCCTAGGTGCCAATAGTGCTATGCATTGATGTTTTCCAGGAGAGGGACAAAGTGATGCCTTTAATAATTCAAGGATTCAAAGATGCTTCAGAGGAAGCCGGGACTTCGGTGACAGGGGGTCAGACAGTGGTGAACCCCTGGATTGTCCTGGGTGGAGTGGCCACAACCGTGTGCCAGCCTAATGAGTTCATCATGTAAGCTGATGGCTCCATCCTCCTTGCCTACACACACACACACACACACACACACACACACACGCGCGCACTCTGCATCTTTTTTCTGTATATCCCTCCGGTTTAACTTTTACTGCAGACTTCTTCTGTAGGCAAAGTGTTTTGTGCAAACTGTCTAAAAGATGTGTGTCCTGCTGGAGGTTGGACATTGCGGTGGATGCAGCTGGTTATTTTTATTGTGCCGTTGTCCTACAATTTCATCGAAATGCCTACAGAGACGAGTCGCACGCTTTCGTATTCCACTGTGCAGGCCGGACAACGCTGTCCCGGGAGATGTACTGGTGCTGACAAAGCCTCTGGGCACCCAGGTTGCTGTGGCTGTTCATCAGTGGCTGGATATTGTGAGTCTGAGCAACTCTTTTTTGCTTTTATGGTTGAATTTTTTTTAGCGTCCAACACATTGCTTTTAAACGTGGACCGAGACATTTTTCAGTTCAGTCGACTGGGGACCACTGTAACACGCAAATGTCATTCACTGTGCCGACTTTTGCATTTTCTGCTTTATAAATGCTGTTGACAGCCAGAAAAATGGAACAAAATCAAGTTGGTGGTAACGCAGGAGGATGTGGAGCTGGCATATCAGGAAGCCATGATGAACATGGCTAGACTGAACAGAACAGGTATGTGTTTCTTTAAAATGTTGAAACATTAATAATTTTTCAGGTGCAGGTAATAGTTGCTTTAGGTTGACTTTTGATGAGTTGTCTCATCACAGGAGCGGAAAAATGAAGCATTTGTTTACTTGAATGGAAAACCAAGTGTGACGTTTTTTCCTCTTTTCAGCGGCGGGGCTGATGCACACCTTCAATGCTCACGCGGCCACTGACATCACTGGCTTCGGCATCCTTGGCCACGCGCAGAACCTGGCTCGGCAGCAAAGGAGCGAGGTGTCCTTCGTCATTCACAACCTGCCCGTGTTGGCAAAGATGGCTGCCGTCAGTAAGGCCTGTGGAAACATGTTCGGGCTCATGCACGGCACCTGTCCGGAGACCTCAGGTAAAAACAACAGACCAGCTCAGCTGGTATAGACATAAAAATATTTCAACAGTTATGCATACAAAGTTATATTCCAGTCCATCCTCGAGTTTCTGGACTGTAGAGGAGGAGATGTCCAGATATAGTGATTGTTTAGAAAACGGATATTTTTACTATAATACTCTAATGTACTACAGTAACACTTTTATAACTTAATGTGCAAGGAACACGTAATGTACCTGTTAAAATGAAATAAAGCCAATCCTGCAATTGAAACATACATATAGTGCAGTATGATGTTATATGGGTGGATTAGAATAGGGAATGTGGGGGGGGCACTTTCGTGACACTGACAGTGGAAACAATGGATGGTTCTTTTTGAGACATAGGTTAAAAATGTACATTTTTATGCATTAATAAAGTTGTGTTCTCCAAAAACCTAAAAACCACATATTTATATTTTCCCTTCTTATACTTAATATTTCTGATGTCTATATAGTCCAAAATCTGTAACACCGACGGACTGTACCACTGACACTCACAGAAGTTGTTTGTTGTTTGCAATGAAATCGACGCCCTGTTTTCTTCACAGGGGGGCTGCTGATTTGCCTCCCCCGGGAACAGGCGGCCAGGTTCTGCGCAGAGATCAAGTCCCCCAAGTACGGCGAGGGACACCAGGCCTGGATCATCGGAATTGTGGAGAAGGGCAACCGCACTGCCAGGATCATCGACAAGCCCCGGATCATCGAGGTGGCCCCACAGGTCGCCACGCAGAATGTCAACCCAACACCGGGGGCGACGTCCTAATACACCCCAAGGAGAAGTTTCGCACATCTTTTAGAGAATATTCTAGTTCCGTCCTAGAGTATGTACAAACTGCAATCTTAATGTTTGTCCTGTGTGCCCAGAAGTTGGCCTTCGGGTGGATCACAAGTGGACAGCATAAAAAAAAAGACAAGCAAAAACAAAAAAACAACACACATCCGTTGCCTTTGTGGCCGTTTTCCGTTACATTAACTGAAGATACACCTAACTGTAAGGCAGCTTCTGAGTTGAGAGTATTGCCCAGTACTGTTGATTCATTTTGAATCTTTAGATCTCACCAGTGTTGCCAGATGGGCTTTTTAAAAGGTGCTTTTTGCCAGGCACACATTACCTGCAAGTATCTCTGTAGCTTCTTCCCTGTTTGTACAGCTGCGGTTCAGGACTAGAGTAAAAGCTGTAGCAGATGCCTGGAAGGACTGAAGAGGAAAAAAAAATCATGGAAAATAAGTGTAAAAAGGCTTGCATGTTTTATTTTTTGCAGATTTTTATTTTTTTATTGTTTTGTGCAATGCTTCAGATCCTCGACACATTCTGCAAATCATCCTGAAGTACTAACAACGCCGATTCTTAATAAAAACAGATTCTCCATAGGCCATAACTTGCTGTGTACGCGCAGTGTTCTCCAAGGTACACTTTAGATTTGGTCCGTTGTTCAATTTCACAGAACATACTGACCAAAAAAGCAGTTACTCTATAGTCTTTGCTGTTTTGCTGTTTGAGATTTTTAAAACATTCTGTTGTCCCTAGTGTTTTTTTTTTTTTTGTTATGTGTGCCACTAAACACACTGTTGAAATTGTAAGCACACCAATGTTCAGTAGTGCAGTTCTTCATTTTCAGCCTTTTTCTTCTGCAGAAAGATGCACTTATTGTAGCTGCCAGTACTGCAGCTTATGGTAACACTTACCCCAATAAATACCTAATTTTTGTATGAATTTTTAAAGAGGTGTAGCTGTGTTCTGTATAGAAAATTACAGCAGAGGTTGTTCACATTCACGAGGTTGCCATGTAATGCCTTTTTTAAGTTTTTGATATGGCATTGGTTGGTGGCTATAGACTGGAAGTTGGTTTGCCAACAGTAAGCAATGTCTGTTTTCTGTTCACCATTTCTCCAATCCTGGTACTTGATATAAATGAGCAATGTATGCAGAAGAGGAATTCACAGAGGGGCCAGAAAGTGTGTCCTCTGTCAGGGCGAAACTTACTAGTCGAACCACAATGCATATTCTGAACCAGCTGGTCATTTTGCACAACTTTGGCGGTCTAACAAGTGAAGGGATTTGAATGAGGAGATTATGTTTATTAGAAGGAGTGAGACACGTCTTTTCGTAGTGAGGTTGCAGGAAGACGGGAAACAATTTAAGACGTGTCTTTACAAGTTCACGCGATGATATGTGCCTCTCCAATAAAGGCAGCTTATTGTTAACCTTGCATTTGCATTTTTTTGTCCGAAACATTTGCTTCCCAGACATATTGTCCAACAATAAAAGCAATAATTGCCTTATCTAAACAAAACACAGTTTGAAAGGGCTTTTTAATCACAATCTTTCTCACATGAGGTAATAAGTTGATTAAAATATTTCAGTTTTTTTTCCAGCCATGACTCAGATCTCCCAATGGGAGACAAGGGTGAAGCAAAGCATGATGTTATGCTTCTATTATTTGAAGACTTGACCTTCCACATTCATGTCACTTATGCATTTTAGAAAACCTTAGAGGAACTTTGAAAGACTGTATTTGCGGTCTGTTTGGTAATTTGATGCCATTGCAAATCGGCCTTGGCAGAAGACAGTTTTACAGAAATCTCGCGCAAAACATCTGCCCTCAACAACCTCCATGGTAATCTGACAACTTTTGCTTTGATCTTGGACTGCAGTTTTGCACTGCACTGCAAGGCCAGCTCCCCGTTGCTGTTTGGATGAGAATGCGCTGGGACACTGGTATTCAAGTCATTTTGAATGGGCCAACTAATCCCAAATAGAAAACTTTAAAAAAATCTAATTTAAAATTGAAATTACAGTATATTTAGCATAATTTAAAATTGATGGGGACAGCCATAACTGATTTTGGTACATTTTCTTGCAGTGATAATTTTGGGATAACATTTCAAAGTCTGTCCTTTACAGATGAGACTAAATCTCATACTTATGCCTCTGAAATAAAAAAAAATCAACATTTACAATGCTAAATGCACAGTCTGTTAAAACATACACACACACATATACAGTATTGTGCAAAAGTCTTAGTCGTGCAATTTGAATGTCTGTTGAGAAGTACAGGTAGATTCTTATGGACCATCAGGGAGGTTTCTGGTTGGTCCCAAATTCATTGTGCAGCCTGAGAATGATCTCAAACACCCGATCTCAGTCACACACAACTATGTTGGGCAAAAAGAAGGAATCCTGCAACAGACGGTCTGGTCCCCACAGAGCCCTGATCTCAACAGGATCGAGTCAGTCTGGGAGGACATGCAGAGACAGTCAAAGTGTGCAGAAGAACTGTGGCCAGTTCCTCAAAATGTTTGGAAGAACCTACCAACCTCCACCTTAAGCTGCATGCAAGTTCGCATAAGAGAACTGATGCTGTTTTAAAGGCAAAGGGTGGTCCCACCAAATATTGATCTGACTGAGGTTTTTTTTTGTCTACTGCACTTTTTAGAAGGTTTATTGAATAATAAGTATTCGTGGCATTATTTCTGGAACCGTCCTCGCTTTATAGCATTTTTCCCCACAGATGCCTAAGACTTTTGCACAGTACTGTATATATATATATTATATGATGTATATAACATAACATATTAGTGTGAGAATAACGAAACGTCCCCAAATTCCAATGACATCATCACTGAGAGCACAAATCAAACGAAAACATCTCATTGTGACCATCTGACTGACTGAAGAAACACATCTCATACAGAAAGGCTACAAAATAACATGCAACATATACATTTCCCAATCACAAACACAAGTAAGAAAATCAGAAATGAGCCACCAGTAAGACCTCCAACAAGCTGCAAAAACAGCAATGGCACTTAATGGCCTTTTAAATATTAAGAATACAAAAAAAATTCCATTTATGTCTTTTTAAAAATAAAAAAAAATAATCTCCTGTGTGAAACTATTTGGTTATATTGCTGGAACAATTAACTTGAATTACAACAGCAAGTGCAGAAGCATCTCCATCCGTCACTCCCTGGTCATCGTTCACCAAGCTCGATCCCTGGCTGCTCTTTCCCACAAATCCCTGCTTGAGCTCCTGTGGGGCATCAGCCACCAGGTGGCGTGAATGATAAGATTTTGAACAAGAGTCAACGTCTGGGTGGTACAAGGAATTAACAGAGTTTATAATTCATACTTAAGATGTGTTGAGATGTCAAATACACCTGAAAATGTCACCTAATCTTATTCTGAGAGATGATGACTTCTGCTGTACTTTAAATGTATGATGTGGTTAAAGCTGGTTCTTGGTTCAGCTCCTTGACCCCCCCACTGTTCAAGGCACAGTCTCTGCACTGATGTTCCCTGCTGTATAAGGAGTTGCAAAGTTGTAGCACAAGGTTCTGTCTTGATCCGCACTGTTTGGTTTCCACCAAATATGGCATTGCGCATTACAAGCAGACACATCACTTTTGTGTTGTCTGTCTAGAGGACAGCGTTACACCCGTCCACCACCTACGTGATTCCGGGACAACTTGGAAAATCGTGTACCATGCTCACAGAGGTCTGGAGATCCCTGGATGGTTTTCTGATCATTAAATGGTCTGATCTTGTGGAGAATTTCCTGGGATACCCTCCTCATAGGCAGACTGGCAGCCATGTTCAGTATACAAAATTGACAATTTTTTTTCTCTTCTGGACTGACAGAAAGTGGCTTTAAAACTCTTCCCAGGCTGACAAACAGCAACTGTCACTTTCCTGACATTGTTACAGATACATGTGGTCCTCGGTATGCTGTGCTAAACCCAAATCTGCCAAACCAAACGTTCAGGTTGTGTTTTCACACGCAGCTGGTATCACTACCTAATCATTAACTTCTTGTTTAGCTGCTCCTGCTTCTCATGACCCTCTTTGTTACTGTGGAGACAGAAGGATCAATTTTTCACGCATGGCTTTTGTAGTTTGACTTATTATGTACAGGACACATGAATAAAGTGAAATGTATGTGTATTAATTCATGTGCCATTCATCATGTGAGCTTAAATTTATCTGCAGTTTAGGCTTTCTGTCAGCTGGATGGGGGTTAATTCTCTTGTAACATCTAAAATCATAAATCTAATAAGGGTGCGTGTTCTCCTTCACAACCTTTGCTCTGGACGAGAGTCAGCTAAACAAAAGTTAATTTTCAAAAAATGTTTGGATTCCATTGTGTCCAGAAAGGCTTCAAGCTGCAGTCCTGCAAAGTGGGACTCCAATGCAGGATTATTCTTCTGCACAAAACACCAAACATATTTCCATGTACTGTGGTACTTTGAAAGAGCATTTCGACTTTAAAACGATTTTTCTCATATAGCACCTGGTCACCAAGTATTAGTGCATGTATGCAGTGTAAGACCACCACAAAGATGCATATTATTTGCTTGGCGTGGCAACCGGAAGTCAAACAGGTAAGTAATGCTAAACTCATCAACAGTAAACAACTTTCAGTAACATCTTTTCAGCCCTTAAGTTTTGTGGTGGAACACCTCACTGAGAGAGTGCTGATGAACCCAGGCCCATGTCAGTCCAAGGCTGTGAAATTTGAACCATCTTTACTCTGGAGACGTAAAGTAATCCACTATTCCTGTGGTTGACCCCTTGACTGACCCACCTGAGCTTTGCAGAACAGGATTGCCGAGACAACCACTGATTTGTCGCTGAGACGTCTGATATTTACCCAGAGAAGAATGACCTTGTGCCAAGGTCCATCACATCTGCCACGCTGCCAGAATCACTAACCTCTCGAGAATCTGCTCAGCTCTATTATTGCAGCCTTTGCCCCCCAGGGGTTCTCTAATTACGCGAGTATTGTCATGAGACATTAGGCATCGCTGCCCCCCCATGTACTTCATTCTAGCCAATCTGTTCCATTTTCCCACTGCCCACCCTCATCTCATAGCTTCAAATTTTTCCAGAAGATACACGTCATCGGCTCACTTTACTGTTGTTAGTAATTTCTCCATCTGGGAGTCATAGACAAACTTCAGCTTTACTGTATCATGCTGAGATCTATTTACATGGATTTTGTAGAAAGAGCGATGAAGCCCAAGAACCACTCGGCATGAGCAATAAAATTCTGCAGCGCCAGACTACAACCCCACCACATCTCATATAATTCCTGTTCCAAGCAGAATGTATTTAGTTGACACCTTACAGAAACAAACTGGTCCAAATGCTCTGTGGCACAGTTAGTAAGGTTCTGCTCGTGTGAGTATTTGGACATGGATTCGAATGCAGCTCTCTTCCACAGTCCAAAGAAATGTGTTTTGGGTGAAACAGTGACTCTAAATGGCTGGTGGTGATTGAATATGTGAATGAGTGTGTTACACTGTGCTCTATAAATGGGGAATCGACTGTCTGTTTTTGTGACCGGCTGGTGTTCTGTCCAGGATGAACTCAAACCAGACCCTGTGTCACTGTTAGTTGGACAAACAGTAAACATCAGTGAGTGGGTGAGTGAGTGAATCTTTTTCCTACTTGGAACAATAAAAGTCTACCAACAGCTTATGAAATTTTTATATAACTGGTTTATTACTTAGTATAATGACATTTTTGCCCATTATGCCGTCATTTTACTTTCCCAATTGGAGGAAAAAGAGTTGATATAATAGCTCCGACTGTCTTTCCTTTCATGTTGTTTCTGTCGTTGGCAAGTTTTGAAAACAACCAATTTGCAATTTCCATTGCAAAGTCGTTCCTGAGCAGCTTTCAGGCTGTCTTGGTACAAAACTGGTCAATGACAAAAACGGTCATAAAATAAAAATGGTTAAAGGAACGCCAGTTTTATTTATTACTATACACTGAGATGCCTGTTTATTAGGTACACCTATCTAGCAGTGTGTCCTCCTTTGGCCTTCAGGACAGTGGCAGTTTGTCTCAAGTTGGATTCTACAAGATGCTGGATGTGTTGTGCAGGAATGTTGTACCCTGCAGAAGTGACTGCATTGCGCAGTTGCTGCAAAGTGAACAGCTGCACAATACTGCTGCAAACAGCCCTTTCCACCTCATCTCAAAGATGCTTGGTAGGGGTGAAATCCAGGAACTGTGCAGGTCACTGAAGCACAGACTCACTGTTGTGCTCCAGGAACTATATGGTGACAATATGTGCTGTGTGATGTTATCATCATCATGGTGGAAGTGTCTGCCTGAGTGCAGGTTAACTGGAGCTATGAAGGGATGAACTTGGTCAGCAACGTTGTTCAGATAAGCCAAATGCGCCAGGAAAACATTCCCCACACCATCACACTGCCGTGACTACAGGCCTGTACTGCTGACACCAAACGCAACAGCACCACGAACCCATGATGCTTGAGCCAAATTCTGATCCTTCCATCAGGATGGTGGAAAAGGAACTTGGATTCCTGTCCCATCATCATGTGACTTTCTTCCACTTCTCACCAGTCCAGTGTTGATGCTCCTGTGTTCACCGGAGTTGTGCTTTCTTGTTTGTCATTGAGAGTAGCAGCAGCTGATATGGCTTCTGGCTGTTATAGTTCATTGAAGACAAAGTTCAGTAAGTGGTGGACTTTGAGAAATGTCAGGGTGGCTTCGTGAAACAAATGAACCGTGTCGTGTGAGAACTGGGTGCAGTGTATGGTGTATGTAGTGCGGTTAGCAGGTTGTACCAAGGCATCAGCTAAACACAAAACAATAACTGTACATCTCTTTGGAGAAAAACATTTGCAAAATGTATAAAAATAAAATGCACATAATTACATGACTATAATGCCCATTGCCCACATTCTACAGAAATAATGTAAATTCCTGTCTGCATAAATTGTCTATCTGCATAAAATTCATTGTGCTAGCAGTACTTTCAGAAACAGTCAATGAGAAAAATTGGCAGCCCTGGGTGAAAGACAGGAATCTAGCATTATTGACAGGGAAAGGCTCGCTTTCCATTTTGGACAAACGCTGTGGCAGTTTTTCATTTGCTGGAGACTAGAACATCGTCTAGAAGAGCTTTTGTCACCTTAATAGCAGGTATACCACTGCCTTCCAAAACCACTGCTATCTTGCTTATAATAAAGCAGAGGCGACGTGAGGATAAGGGAAGGGAATCATCCACGGTTTGGGAGGCCTTGCTGCTTTGTGCCATTTACTGCTGCTTGTCTCCTATTCATTCCGTTCATTAAAACATACATCATTAATAGGTTTGAGTTTTTTCAAATTTTGACCGTTATGCTGTTTTTTTATTTACCTCGCATAGACCAGATTACTGTGGGAATATCTGGGTAAACAGACACAAAAGGCCAATTTCCCAGCTGTTTTTATTTCCACAGATGAAACAGCCATACAAACTGTAAGAAAGCGAACATATTTTCGGTTTGTACTCCTGGAAGGTTTCTGTTTGTTGGGATCTTTCAGTAAGAGAGTTTTCTGTGTTTACAGTTTTTTTGGGGGGGTCTTTCAGTGCAGACCAAGGTCAAAATGGTGCAGTTTAGGCCGTAAGTGTGAAAAGCCTTTGCTATATGCAAACACCACTGCTTACTGTCCACAAACAATCCCAGTGTGAAATAACATGAAGCTGTAAACTGTTCACATTTGTCGTAATGTTCTTCACATTTGTAAAAGCCCCAAATCACTGCTTGGGATTCTGCTGCAAAGTAAAGAAAATGGTTGTCTGACTACAATGACACATCCAAACGTTGGGTACATTTTTAGTCATATTTACACAAAATTAAATAGATTAAAATAGCACTCACTTCGAAGAAATGTAAAATTTTTCTGTTAATTTATAACACGTGTATGAGGATGTACACTTTTTAATCGCTTTTATTTGTCAGTTTTCTTCCGTTCAAGTCTTCGCATTGTGTATAGGGTTTACGGCGCGCGTTTGAGCGACATTTTCACAAGTGAGAATAATCCCTCTCAGCGGTTGCCTTGGCGACGGGCGAACTGAGTGGGAAATGTATTTGTTTTTTTCATATCGGATTTGAGGTCGCGCTTAAAAAAATAATAAAAAACGCGTCCCAACATTGTTTTGGGAACCCAGAGGCGCGCGGCGTCTCTCGAATGCGGAGGGCGACGCGAATATCCGCAGTGCCGCTTCCTGCGCCACGCGCGCTGCGCATCTGAGGGCGCGAGACGCACCTTTCCCTGCTGCCCGCCGTGGAGGGAACGTTCTCTGAAATTCTGCCGCGCGTGAGGTGTCTGAGGAGACGTCGCGCGACGAACTGGCGTTTCCCCCGAAGCGGACATAGAATAAATGCATTTTTTTTTTACATTTATTTTTTTGTTTGATAATTTCCTCTTGTAGTGGAATGGTCGTGTCTCTATACGCGTGGTGTAGCGCCGTCGTGTCCGTGGCATCTGCGGCGTGGCCGTAGGAGGAGAAAATCGTCGCCGCAGCCCCGTCTGTCCATCGATCTCGTTCCCTCGCGCCCTCCCCGGCCCGTGAATGGGCTGTGCGCTCGGTCATCGTCTGCAGTCGCGGTAAAAAGTCATCGTTGGGAGAAGATGGCGGACAGGGCCGAGATGTTTTCTCTCTCCACCTTCCATTCCCTGTCTCCTCCGGGATGCAGGTAAGGCTGAAGGCGGCGGTCGCAGGGCGCGCCACAGGGCTGCGCTGGTCCGCGGTGAGGCAGCGTCGTGTGAGGGAAATTTAACCTAGGTTCGTGTCTTTAACAGGCGTTTTCCTTGTTATTTTCCAGACATTCTTCAAAAAACAATTTATAATTAAAAAAAAAAAAAAAAAAACACGTCACGGACGTGTTTTGGTTGCGAGTTGTTGATTTAAAAAAGAACACGGTGGATAAAAATGTCCCGCCTCAGGAAGCCTGACAGGCACCTGTCCTCCGCGCTCGCGGTTGACTCAGGGAGGCCGACGCCCTTGTCGAAAGAAACCTTGTGATATTACACTCCCGTTGTTTTTATATTCACACCTCTTTATTTCTGTTCATTTCTCCAAATATTTACCCACATGTGACAGTCGGACATGGTCAGATGGTCTGTTCGGTTTTCATTTTAAGTTTTAATAAACGTTGGAGGCTACTTGATGTTTTTCCGTCTCGCAATGTCAAAAGAAATATCTATATTTACACTAGCTGAAGGCACATGGTAAAAAAACAAGGGGAAACATTTGGAGTTACTAAGTCAGTTACTAGGCTGTCAGTTTGAACAAAACCTATAAACCTAATTGTGTTTTTGCCTTCTGGAAACTAGTAAGAGCTGTGAATGTTCTCCTGTACATTTAGGTGTTATGAATGTGATGTCTTTCAGTTCAGGCTCTCAGAAAGGGGTCTGGTTTCTTTTAATTCAGATAACAGCATGAAATGCAGACCCCTGGACTGCAGCTCTGGAGCTTGACGTTCTCCCCTTAAAGCTCCCAAAATTCAGTTATGTTTTGGTTGATGGGCTCAGCACCCATGTTCATGTTAAGGAAGACAGCATCATTTAAATAACATTGAAAATGACCTTGGTTAAACTGAGGGTAAGTGGATCAGTCAGTGAATGTATTTAAACATGTATTTAAGGAAAAGGCATCGAAAGCATCAAATAAGCCACTATCTTCATACCCTTAAAAAAAGTCAAAATTATGTAACATGCAAATAAATTCCAGCAGGACAGCTAAGAGCAGAAGGTCGACCTCACCTGATCTATTCGGTGAAACGAGTGAGTAATTCTGTGCTGACTGTATGTATTACATCTGTGGTTTATGTGGGTACAGTGAGATTGTGGAAACCCTTATGCTGAGCAGCAGTCACTGTTGTAGATGCTTTGAAGTGAAGTACAGCATGTTCGTGAAGTGTCCAGCTGTACCTGAAGCAGCCTGAGCCAGTTGGTGTGTAGTGTCAGTAGATTGTCTGTGGATGATCGCGGGGATTCTGTTATTGCAGCTGTACTTGTGTGCTCTGTGGGTACTAGTCTGTCGAGCACTAGGTCGTTGGTGATGGGTAAAATGGGTAGCATAGAAAGACTGCCATCTTGCAATGTGAAGGATCCTGCTTTAATTCCTGCTTCTTGGTGTTGAAACTTTGATCAAGGTACTTAATCCTGGGTTGGTGTAGTGAGCTGTAAAGATCTGCAAATTGGTGTAAAGTTGATTACCTAATATTCCAAGTTGCTTTGAGCAGAAAAGTTGAGTATATACCAGTAATTAAAGTACTAAATTGGTGAAGCCCATTTTGTTGACAAATTAATGACAGCGGTCCTGGAAGAAACTGTGTTATATTGCAGTGTAGGAACATTAGAAGTAATTTAAAGGAGGGAGTTCATCACATTTTTTTTTGAGAAGTGTTGGTGAAATTTTTTGTAAAACTTGCTTGAATTAACGTTTATTTCTCTAAAATACTGCTGCATTGCAGGTTCCTAACTGCTACCTTGATTTATGTAATTGTTTTTCTGATGCCGGGTTTTCTGTTAGTGCTTTCCTTTTGCCGCTTCATGCTTAACTCATTCTTTGAGTTGTGCTTATCTACATTATGTCTTTTGAGATTTTGTACAGATACTCACATGAGACACGTTCACAGCCATACTGATGTAAGAAAGGCTTGTCTGTACAGAAGAGAACCTTCAGGAAGGGGTATAGAAGGGGTATGGGGTATAGAAGACTTTCTGTAGTTTGCCAGTTGTTTTGCTCTTTCACTTTATTGGGAGCCCATAAATTTTGCCTTTTGAAGCCAGCATGATCCTTGGATTGGGAAGCAGTTGATAACGCAGCTTGGCAAATAAGAGGCTTAAAGATAATACATAAACAAACAGCCCTGAGCTTTTTCAGTTTTGCCCAGTAAACAGTTTATTGCTGGCATGTGGAATGACTTTGTTGTTTTGCCTTTTATAAGCAGTTGGTAGGTTTCTGTTCAGTCGCATGTCATATTGTCATTTCTTTCAGCCAGTATTCTTATTTTGAAAGAATGGGTGAATGATTCTACTTAAACATCTGCATAATCCTCAGAAAGAATTCTTATAGAAAATCACCTTACACATCTGCTATATTCATACGTGTCTGCTATATTTCTGACATCCAGAAATTGGAACTACTGTGTTTCATCATGTTAAAGCCTCATCTTAAATTTATAACTTTCTGCTCTAGAAGAATTTGCAGTATTCCAAATACAGTCTTTCCTCGATAATCACGGGGGTTAGGGGCGCAAGACCCCTGCGAATGCGGAAAACCGCGGATAACTCTAGGCTCCCCTAACCCTTTACTGTATTTATAATAAATTTCTGTTTGTATGTATGGTAGTAAATGATAAAATAGATTAAGAATACATTTATGCATTTATAACTTACTAATTTTTAAACAAGTTTTCTTTACATACGCGCGTCTTATGCGATTTTTCGCCACATATCTCCAAAAAATTCCCATTTAATTATCGATGGCAAACCGGGGAATAATGACTCTGCGAACGTGGAACCCGCAAATATCGAGGGACGACTGTACAGATGAAATAACAAGACTGAGATGAAGAGGGCAGGAACTGTAGAATCCCTGGATGTATTTCTGCAGCAAAAAAATAATTCACCTGTCAGTTTTATGACTTTAATTACGTTTGTTTCTTTTTTATAATTATACCTCATTTCAGTTCATTACTGGTACAATTAACATGGTAATGTTAGATTGTTTGTAGTTACCGGTATAACTGTGCTTGCACAACTGAAGCATTGTTACAGGGCTTGTATGAGTATTTTTGCCGTGTGAGGCAAGTCCAAGTTGGTGGCTTACAGCATCTGTTGAACAATGATCCATTGATGGAGACAGTGGTGCTGTTGGTCCTGCCTCTGAGAACAAAATCTCTCCTGGAAAACTGTCTTTCATCACTTCTGTCTACAGCTCAACGGAAGTGACATAAGGGAGATGGAAGCGCTGGGAAATCAGTCATTGGAGAAGACAGTCAGATATGTAAAAATTACATTGTATTTATTGGTATTGTCATGCAGGGGGTGGCACTGCATGGTGTAAGTAGAGACTTCAGGCTTCAGTTTGGATTCTTTTTTCCTCTTTTAGATACTTTTTTTGGATGGAATGTTGTAAAAATTGTAACTAAATGAGACTGTAAGAAAGAAGTTGCTTCTTTGAATAAATACTGTGTATACAGCACTCCAGTTTTCACAAGTAATTATGAGTATTTGAACTAATGATGATGAATGGTGAGCTGTGCCGTGTCAGGACTGTAATAAAATCTGTGGACAATGCAGTACTGTTTTATGGTATGTAAGACATGAAAGCGCTCTGATTGTACAGCTACGTAACTACCTGTATATGACTTACCCAAGTTTACAGGCTCAGGTGCCACCTATCTTACTTACAAAGTGTATCTGGGTGTTTTGTTGGCACTGTGCTAAAATATAGGGTTATCATATCGTTATATGTAACACAGTAGGATGTCTGGCAAGGTAGTGTGTGTGGTTTTTTTTTTTGGCAGAACTGTGGCAGAAGCCTGTAGATTTTCTGGCAATTTCATTTTAGTGTCTGGCCCATCATCGTGGCCATTCTTCATGGCTGGGTTGAGATTATAATGGAAGAACACACCAGTCTGAAACGTGCCAGTACCTGAATCATATCACGTCGGACGTGTGATTCACTTTGGCTAGAAGGTGCTTTACAGTAAAGCTGGTAGAACAAATAACAAATGTAGCAGCTTTAACTGACAATTTAAAAACATTTTTTTAACACTGGCATATCAGACCAAAAGTTGATGGGAATCTGTGGAATAGGTTATTTGTTGTTGTTGTTGTTTTTTTTTTTTGTTTAAATTATATGTAGGTATCAGACCAGTAAACTCCAGCTGCAAAGAAGAGCTTGAACATTTCTTATGGGTCCTTCACAGCTCGGCTACGATTGGCTGCGGCCTCAGGATTCTACTCACGCTGTTTCCCATCACGACGTCTGGTGTGTGTGGGCGCAGTCGATATGTCACAGCTGAGCAGTGTCCACCATCCCGGACTGATGGTGATGCTGCTATTCTCAAGGCAAACCTGTTCAGTTTTCATTTTGTTTCTGTGTCGAAACCCAGGAAAAGAAATATCTCTACTTTGCTTAACCCAAAAAAATTACCAAGACCGTATAGCAAGCATCTCCGTTGCAGCATAAATAGCTTTAATAAGCACATTTTCTTAATTCACAAGTTAATTCCTTCCTTCTGTTACTTTCCTGCCAAATGTGTGGCTCTTGGATGGAACATCATTACCTCTTGGGGCCCGTGACTGGGTGGAACACTGGCTGGCACCTTCAGACACTGTGGTGACTAAGGTCTACCATGATTTTTTTCTTATGAAAGGACCAAGCATTGATTTATTTATTGTTTTTTTTTTTTACAACTTTTAATCATCATTACGTGATTTTCTTCAGTTATCTGTGACATTTTAATGCCCAATGTGATATCTTATTTGTAACAAGGAACTAGAGCACAGTGTGATGAAGATGCATGGAAGATGACCTTTTCTGCACCTTTTCTGTCTGGTGTCAGCTTGTGTGACATGAGAGCGTTTAATGTTGCATCCTCACTAAAGAACAGGTCTGTTGACCTTTGAGAAATGGCAGCATTCGGATGAGTGACAGCTTTGGAATTGTGCTGTTTGGCGGCACGATATGGATGTGCTTTGCAGAAGTTGCGCTTTGTGGAGATCCTGGACACTTGGCGAATTATGTAAACTATGTTACTGCAAACACTAGGCCAACATAGCTCAACTGGGCCATGTCTTCTCAGGCAGAGGGTGTTCTTAGTTCATTTTTTATTAATTGAACTGTTAGACATTTCTGTTAGACCACCGTGTAAACAACAGACTGCAGTATTATATCTAATGGCAAGGTGTAGGTGGTTTGATAATATTGGAGAGCACATTACAGCATCTTTGTTTCCATGTGTATGTTTCCATGGTAGTTGCAAGCTCATTTTTCTCTGTATTTTCTCACTGTTTATCAGAATCAGGGAGGACGAAATCTCCTTAATGGCAGATGTTATTACACAACATGTCCTGGATTTGAGCCTCTGCTCCAGATGCTGTTCTGTATAATCCATGTATTTCTCCCCTTGGCAGAAGAAGCATACATTCTCAGAAACGATGAGTCCTCCTGCACTAGAGTGCTTTGTGGGAGGTGAAGGACACTTGTTCACTCAAAGCCAGGTTCCCTCTGCTGCTGCTAATGTGGGTACATTGTCTTCAGATGCTGCCTGTGGGCTTTAGTTAGTAGGACACACAGGTGGGTGGATATGCCATTGGGTAAAATTTATGAAGCTTTTATGGGAACATACAAGTTGAGAAATTGTGACCCAATAGCAAAAAGGCTGTTAGTCATGACCAAGCTACAGTCACAATTGGTGAGAAACAGGTCTTGTCTTGTCATTTGAATGAAGGCTGAAAATACTTTTACAGCTAAATAGTAAAATTGTTTTTTTTTTATTTAAATGCCACTCACATATGTTCAGTTGAGCTACAGTCTGATGTATTGACTGGGTCTGACAGACTGAGATGTGAATCCTGATAGAGAACATTTGTCAACTTAATATTTCAGCTCACAGATACTTTGGCAGAGTACCTGCAAAAAACCCGGGTGTTTTTTATTTTAATCGTAATAGGACCTCTATAAAATGACAGTTTTCCATTATGTAATATCAAAACAGCTTATGCTCCTTTTGATTTAACACGGTATTTCACTTTCGTTCACTGTATATGGCATTTGGAGCCTTGTAGGTTGACAAATATAATAGGTGAAAATGATCTGATGTTAAAATATAAGATTGTATATTGACATTAATATTTAAATTATTTAAATAGAATTATTACATTAAATATTTATGGGCTGCCTAGCAGTTCTGTGAGTAGCTCTGCACACATGCATTTCAAATTAATGGAACACTTTAATTTGCCTGCATTGTGTGACTGCTAGTAAGTTAGTAAGTATTCCCACGAAATCTGGCCAATGGCCTGGACTTCATGCCACTGATATAAGGCAGCCACTGGGTTGTGGAACAAGGTGCAATCTCAGCGTCGGCTTCATGACTGATGGAGCTGCCTTCCTTCCTGCAGGAATGGGAGACAGGTAAAGGTGCGGTACTTTGCTGACTGTCTCTGTTCTTCTCTACTGTGGCAGGTCAGCCCAAGACATAAGCCTGGAGGAGTTCGACGATGAAGACTTGTCGGAAATCACAGACGACTGCGGGATTGGGCTGAACTATGATTCGGATCCTTATGAGAAGGTGAGTGCATTCATGGTCTTCTTTTACAGCACGTTGAACGCAGTGCAAGAGGAGAGGAAGACTGGTGCTAATTTATGTTTTCTTAGCTGTTCAGTTGATGCTGGCAAATTCATCGATAGAGCCGAGCACATAAAAATCAGTCAGACACTGGCATACAGTCATGCTGCTGTAGAGGCTGTAGGAAAACCTCATACACAGCATCAATGGTGCAGATGTAATCAGTATTGCCATGCAATAAAAATGCAGAAACAACAACGAACTTGCTCCGATCAAAGTTTTACAGATTTGCCAGTTTTCCACTTTGCCTCACACTGTTGCAGTTCAACAGTTTATTTCTACCTCTTGTACAGTCATAAGTGCTACATAGAATATATTGAAGCATCTTAAACCCCTACCCTTTTTGAGAGCCGAGGACAAAAATACTGAATAGTGGACATCAGAGGAATGGGAAAACACACTTTGTGTGTGCAGAGCAAAGTGCCTGATCTGTTCTGCCTTTTGCCTTTTATTCTGCCTCGAAAATCACAAAAATATGTGCATCTGCTCTGTTGGTCTTTCACTTATCTATAAAGCAGAATCTCTGTTTTTGTCTTTCTCTGTTTTAAATGTTCTTTATACATGGCTTTGTTTTTCAAGCTACAGAAAGTACTTGTGCAAGGTACAGAAGGTGCACAGATGCTTCTCAGAGTAAGCTAGTTTTTTTGTGCAGCGAAGTTCATTAAAATCCAGAAGGGTTACTTGGTATTTTGAAAATTTAAAATTCAGGCTCTCTGACAAGGCTCAGAGGTGTGGAAATAATGGCGTCATGCAACATATGGTAACATCTTACTCAGAGTATATAGTCACACAGGTGGATTTTCTCATATTCCTCTTACTCAGAAAGAGTCATAGTATCTTATTTAGCAGCCTCTGTTTTCCAAGCAGTGTAGTTTGGAATGGTACAGTCCATTGAGGCTGGTGACCTCTGGCACTTACACCTGTCTAGGAGATGAAAGTCCTGGCAGACGTCCACAAGCAGACAACTGAGAGCATTACAGTGCGGGTACATCAGACGAGGGCCTAAACAGGATTTATACACCTCCATTGATGTTCCCCTTCCTGGCAGGGCTTGCAGGGGAAACATCTGAAGTCATGACAGTGTTGGTGGCTGCCTGCCTGTTTATATAATGCGTGGAAAAGAAAACAATTCAGCGTGCTTTCCTGATAGTGGCAAGTTGGGTATATGTCTGTCTGCATCCCCGGCCATCGGCAGACACCGGCTTCTCCCGCACAGTGTAGACATTTTGCCAGTATGCTGTGCTGCTGTAGCTGCAGAGAAGGAGTTGCAAAATGCAGCTCTGTAGAGTTCCATCTAGAAACCCTGCAATACTCAGAACAGAAAATGATACAAGACACTGTTTATATAATGGTGTCCTGTACAATGAAAAACTGCCAATATGGCTTGTGAAAATATACACCTGTTTTAGCGATGGGCATATTGTTTGGTATAGTAGCATCTGGATCATTATATGTTCAGTTTACTTCCATTACCATTTTTTCTTGTATAATGGCTTGTATTAGATGCTTGTGTACGTTTTTTGAAATACACACTTCATGTCCCAAAGTCTTTTATTGATAATTTATGAACAAAAATATAACATGGAAAGACAAGTTAAAATAATCATTTAGTTGGTGGCCATACATAAAAAACTTTTAAAGTAATTTTAGATTATTTATTTTTTTGTCCAGGAAACAAATAAAGGTAATTTAAGTCCTTCACACCAGGAATTTCCGTAAAGCCTAATGTGATTTTGTGGATTAATGCTGTTAGGGGAGGAATGGGTGAGTATAGCTGTCACCATGCACCCTGTCCTATGTCACATGTTAATAAAAGCTACTCTGAACTCATCCTCACTTGCAAATCCTTACAGCTGGGAGAACTGAGGCTGTCATTAAATAGCCACAGTTATGCAGGCAAGATGATTATTTTACAGTGCCTTTCATTATATATATGTGAATAGGCTGTAACTGTAGGCAGTGTTATAGTACTGTGTATGAAATTAAATTGAAATGAAGCTGAAAACTACGGCATCTTGCTGGACTGTGCCAGTCATGTTACAGTGTATGAACTGCACATGTTGCTCATACATACATATGACAAAAGTCCAGATAAAATTATTTAAGCCTAATATTTTTTACTATGGCGCTGTATAGCACTGCACTATGTGCAACACTTTTATAACCTAATGTAACGTGTAATGAACATGTAATATACCTAATAAAATGAAATAAAGATTGAAATATATAACGAAACATGAAAATAAAGTTAGAAACATACATACATATGGTACACAAGAAACAGTGAATAAAGTGCTGATACAGCTCCATGAGAACGCAGCTTCTCTTTGTGAAACAGATATTTCTTTTCTGACACGGTATCAAAATTGTTCAAAACGTTTTCAGCAATAATTAACTTATTTTCTCCAAAAAAGCTAAAAATTTGTCAAATATTTATGTTTTCCCCTATAGTATATTCAAAAATACAGGGATAAATATGTATTTCCTTTGAGGATACTATAACTAAACATCTTCAGGATAGTCCAGGTCCACTGTACCTATGGACTGGGAATGAAAATCTTTTGCTATTTTGCTTATGTGGTTATAACTTTTCTCTGAATTTCAGTTGGACTGCACTTTTAACTATGGATTAATGATGAAAGCAGAGGTCTTTTCTGACTTGCTGCGAGGTAGTTATTGGCCAGTGCTAGAACATTGGTGTTGTGTTTTAGTATTGGAGAGAGAGGCATGTTAACTGTGCCTTAGAGAACTGTAGTCTGGAAAGAGAGATATTTTTGTCTTCCGTTATCCTCAGAATGGTGCCTTTCCCCTGGAGTGCATGAAATACCTATTTGTTACATCTTTACACCTTCTAACAAATTATTTTCTTCTCCAGCAGGCAGCATTATTTGAAAACTGTTTTAAAATCTGCCATTGCATTCTGTTTGATGTGGAAAAGGGGATTTAATCCTTCTACAGCAGCATGGCTGTGAAAGCACATGGTTGTTATATAATTTCTACGTTGTTTTGTTTAATTGAGTAATAAGTAATAGTAGTTTCACAGCCCCTCTCCCCAAACCTTTGTCATAATTAAACTGTGACTGACTTCCCATATCCGCAAGTAAAGCCCCACAAATGCGGTTCAGAAAGTTAGCCCTCCAGCTTCATATAGTGTCTTCTAAAGTAAGTATTTCCTTCTCGGTGTCTGCATTAGACCTGTCATCACTGCAGCCTTCTTTAGATCCTCTGAACTGCTGTTAGAGCTGGGACATGAGACTAGAATATTTTCCATGGAGCTGTTAACTTTGTTCTTCTTCCACTATAAATGTTACCTGCAGTTATTCTCTGTAGCTCTTTCATTTGACATATGTGGGCAGTAGGCAGTCTTTTCGTTCTTGATCGGTGTGCCTATACCGGTCAATTTTCAGTGATAACTGAATTTAACTTCTGACAAGGTTTCTTTTTCACTCTGTCAGCAGGAGAGATTTGCTTGCATAAGGATCGGTTGCATAAAACCACTGCAGTTTGGGGCAAATGGCTTGTCCTTGGGTTTCCGAGGAAACTGGAGACAGAACAGATTTACAAAGCAGGGGAGCAGCTTTGTCCATCAGTCTCTCATTCTGCTAGATTTCAGTGGTGCAAGTAGGCTTTTAGATATTGTATATTCTCTTTCACGTGAGTAGTATCAGCGCCACTGAACAAGAGCTTTGGTTAATATTGACTCGTTCTACAAATTAAAGTTGAGTGAGAGTTTAAGCTGTGAACTGATCTCCAGTCTTTATCGTCCTTCATCACAACTTTCTGCCTGCCCTCATTCGTTTATCCTTTTACAGTAATCGCTCTTCTAGTATGAGGTCGCAGTGGTCCAGAGCCTGTCTCGAATGCATATGACATGAAACATGGTACACTCAAAGTAGGAGGTCAGTAATGAATGCACCTGAAACACAGTGGTGAAATCCTGATAAACACAGGAAGAACATACAAATTCCACACTGACTGACCCAGACTCAAAACCACATCTGCACCCACACGTCAGGAGACATAAGGTAACAGTACTGTCTGCTGTATTGCTTTTCTGCCCTTTCTTAGCTCTATGAAATATTTTTATTTCAGGGCGGTGCAGTTAGTAACGATCTGTGTTTTAAATTGGATCCAGTTCCAGAAAAGTCTTTGCAGCTGTACTCTTGAGCAATACACCTAACTAGAATTACTTCAGCACAGTATCAAGCTGCCTTTACTATTAACATTGTTTGGGAAAAGTGCTGATAGAACTGCAAATTAATATTAATAATATTGCTTCTTTCTTCTCATATTGCCCTTCTGTGGTGCCTTACTGTTAGTTTGATCCCTGTCTGTTCCAAACATTACACCCACATTAAAAGCCAGTGTTAACAGCAAACCATTTATGTAGTATATACAGAGTGTTTGCATGCTGCTGCCTCAGTCAAGGTTTGTATGTAATGCTTTATGTGCAGAATGAGGACAGACTACCTTACACACTACATTTTCCTGTGTAGTGAGATCATTCCCCCGATACAAAGACTACAGCCGTCCCCTGAGATACACCCACTCGAGTTACGAGAATTCGACTTTATGACAAGTTTGATTTAATACCATTGGTTTGACTTACTAGACATTTCTTTGCATTTATGAGGACTGAATTTGGATATGCACGCCTTCAGACAGCTGAGCAGCATGACGTATTTACAATTATTCATCCAGCACTTTTCTCTAAAGTAGTGTATAATGATTATTGATTAGTGCTCAGCTGACACCTTTAACCAAGGTGACTTACAGTGCACTGAACTTCCTATAGTCATTCAGACATTTATATTGCAGAGCAAATATTTAGAGTCACCAGTACACCTGAAAAACATGCCTTTGAACTGTGGGAGGAAACCTCTGTGAACATGGGGAGATGTGGGGGGATTTATTGGTAGGGGCATTTGTATTTACAAAGCTCTCAAAAAATATTTGCCCCTTACCTAGTTTTCCCTTGTTATCATTTTTTGCACTGAATGGTTTAAAATTTTTTAGACAAAATACACCCTGGTATTTGAATGTAATTGATCCCTAGAAATAGTTGAATGTTTCAGAAAGCAGGACATTGGTGTTCGGTGACATTTTAGCATACATGGGTATCACTTGGGGGGGGGGGGGGGGCTCCTGTACATTTGTTTGTTTGAAGTCAACCCTCTCACCTCTATGTATTGTGCAAATGGGTGGGTAAAAGTGTTTTTAAAGGCTGCATGCTGACCAAAGGAATAGGTCAGCTGATCTCAATAAATGAGATTGTTTTCACATGCCAGCAGAGCCATTAGCCAGTGAAGTCCCTCCTGAGACCATCTGAGTATTTTGCTATGGACTAATGGGATTGTCCATAGGTAATGTCTTCATTCCCTGAAGGAGCTCTTAGTTCTTTGTCTGCAGAGGAGTACAAAGTTGAAAATGTCAGAGCTCAGCGAGGCTGCAAAATGAGTTTCTCGTTTACTTTTAATGGTTTCAGTCTGAATTCTGTGGCATCTGTACAATTCCCTGAGCACAATGTACATGCAGTTCATAATCCAGTTATGAGCTATTTAAGGCTTTAACCCAGGTAAAATGGCTCTCAGACATGCACCAAGGAAGCCAGTCTTTCTGTTGGGTTGAGCTCAAATGAGTCTATGGGACCTGGGCCATTGGCAGACGGGGATGTAAGTGTACAGCGGTTATTCAGGCCATGTTTACTGAGTGCTTGTGCTTCCGTTGTCTCTCACTTTCTTACCCCGCCTTCCATCTCCGTCAATACCCATTCTCTCTTCTCTTTGATCTCTCCCTCCATCCCACTCTGTTTTTCATTCTTTTTTTATCTCTGTCCATTTTCCCCACCCTCCTCTTTTTTATTATTCCTCCCCAATACCTCATCTTCTATTTTTTCTTCTCTTTTATTCTTTCCCTCCTCTGCAGGATTGTCTGATTCTGGAGAAAAATGACCACCACGCCGTCTGTTCCTTTCAAGATGACTTCCAGGAATTTGAGATGATTGATGATGATGATGAGGATGAAGACGAGGAGCGGGAAGACGGGGAGGAAGATGGAGATCCTGAAGCCCCTCCCAGTCCATCAGCTTCCCCACCTACTTCACCAACTGCAGGCACACTGCAGAGAGGCAGGCCTACAACCCTGAACCTGGCCTCAGCATTGTCACAAGTGAGCAGTCCATACCTGAGTCAGACCCCAGGCTTGAGTTACTCCCAGAAGCTTATATGGGAGATGAGCAAATCTGGTTGGTGTAGCAACTGCTGTCAACAGGAAATAGCCACTGTGTCTGATCCTGAAATTTGTCGTCCCAGGATACCCTGAACAATAACAACAGCAGTGTCTCTTCACATAAAGCAAGCTGGCAGGAGTCTCTTTGCAACCCTGCCCCACATGGTAAGTCAGTACGCTAAATGTCGTAGTGCAAAATTACCACGTGCTTAGCTCAAATCCCGCTGTTAGTTACTATCCACACTGGCATTACAGTCTGCGTATTTAAGATAACTACATATTTCAAAATGAGTCCGCTACATGGGTGAAATATTATACATTTTCTTTTGTAAATATATATGCTTGTAACAGACTGCACCCTCACTGACTACATGGAGTTGTCTTTTTTAGGTGTTAGAGGCCTTCTGGTGGTACCCTTGAGCAAATAAAATGTTGCACAATATAGTCCATTATTTTGGATGAAAAAAAATAGCTAAGATAAGAAATGATCGGAGCAAAGGATATGTCTGAAAAAAAGGATTTTGTTTTGTATGTCCCTCTATTAATACTATTTTATTTGCTGCTGTTCAAGGGTGCATGAATATTTTTTGCTTCGGATGTAGGTGTAGCTTCAGATATACTGGAGAGTCCTCTCTGGCATTCAATACTAAATCGAAGACAATCTAATGTGTTTTCATTGAATTTTGGGCAGATTAATGTCATGAAAGATATCATATGTTGTTGTATTGCAATATTGAGTTTTCGGGTCCTTTTCTAATTATTGTAGGATGTTTGTCTCCAACTCATTCTTGCCTGGAGGATGTTGCCCATGTGAACAGCCAGTGTGCACCCGCACCAGGTGTGGGGTCCCCGTGCAAAGGTACACCCCAAAAACAGTGTGCGGACAGTGCGCGCACAGGGTCGCCCCACAGGCCTCTCCTGTACGACTTTGAGGGAAACAGACGGGAAAGGCCAGAATACGGTAAAAAGACGTGTGACCTGCCTATGGAAGATCACAACATGAACATACTCTCGTCACCGCCATCCCCACTGTACTCCTCCTTCCCTGACAGCTGGATGTCCCCTAAACACTGTCTCTCTTCAACAGGGTCTTTTGGTCAACATAAAATGTCCAGTGGCTCAGACCCTGAAGCAGAACCCAGCGTTGACGCTGGTGGCCTGGGTGTGAGCGTCTCAGGCACTGACGACGTGTCTGAGCACTCTGACGCTGGTGTTGACCATGACCTGAGCAGTGACTGTGCCGAAAGGTGGCCAGGTCGATCTAGACAGGCTAACAATACTTACACTGTCATCACTGACTCTGCCTTGGACCCCGAGCTAGAGAATGATGTCACTTTAGACTGCACCAGCAGGTGCCTCTCGTCTACCGCACCTGCTTGTAGCCAGGCTGGAACACCTCTGTCAGATGAGGAACTTGATAGAGAGTTTGATGTAGATGTAGATCTGATGTGCAAAGAGACATATGACCTGGTCTGCAAAGAGGATGGCTGCTCCTCTTATGTGGAGTTCCCTTCTATTGAACAATGCGAACCGGCATCATTCTCCAGCTATGCTTCTTCCTCCAGTCAGTCTGATGGAGAACTGAAGGAGGCCCCGCCTGATCAGAGCATGGGCGCTCAAGGTCACCCATCTACCGGCTCTAGTGAGTCCACCTCCCCTTCATCTGATCCAGGCATTGCTGACATGAACAACAAAGAGTGTGAAAGGTACACAGGATCAGAGCACAACAGTGTCAACCTCAGCTCACCAGGGTCTGACTCAGATGTAGATGGAGAGTTGCAGGCTGCCTTCGCCTGTGGAGGGCCGCTAATAAATCACATGATCTCATCCATCTCAGAGACAGAGCTGGACCTAACTAGTGAGAGCAGCAGTGGCCGGTCTTCTCACCTCACTAACTCTATTGAAGAGGCCAGCTCACCCACTTCTGAGCCAGAGGCAGACAGGGAGCTGGTACAGGGCAGCAGGATCCTAGGCTTGAAGGCGTCTTTAGTCCTCGGGCAGCCCGAGCCCATTCAAGAGGATCCGCCAACGCCGGAGATCCTGACCAACCTTGACAAAGACCAGCTGCTGGAGGGTGCTGATGCTGCAGTCTACAAGCATGCTGCTGATTCAGATGAAGCAATTCTGCCCACAGAGCACATTCAGGAGAATACCTCCAGGCAGTTGGTCTTGGAGATTGAGCCAGAGCACAGTTTAGAGAGCTTCAAGAAGTCATTCTACCTACCCGTGGGGCCTAAACTCATGCCTGCTGTGGACGACAGTGATTGTGACTCAGAGTCGGAATCTGAGGATGATCTGAGTGAGAATTCAGATTCCCCGTGGCTCCTCAGTAATCTTGTCAACAGATTGATTTCAGAGGGCTCCACCCCTATCAGCTGCCCAGAGGACTGCTTCAAAAGGTCTGCCTTCACCTCTGACACAAATTCTCCTGTGTCAGACCTGGAGACAGATGTTTTGAACAAGCCTTTAGACGGCCACCCACAAAAATTACATGGAGACAGCACAGTGGAGAGCTTCATGGAAATCAGTGCAGATTCATTATTCTCAACATCAGACAAGATAGCCTCAGAATGTAAGATGGATTCAGAGAAAAGTAATGCCTTAGGCTTATGTCTATATCTGAGTAACCCCTTGAATGATACAGTCACTTCTGATTTCACGGATCAGATTGGAGACAGGATGGAAAGTCAAGGGTCCCAGGTGAGGGACCAAATGGATCCAGAACTTCAGTCTCCTACTGAAGACAATCCTGCTGCTCCTCTGTTGTTTGAAAACCAAGAGAACACAAAGTCAGCTTCCAGTAATCATGCAGCAGTGCAGATTAATGATTTTGAGTCCAGATGTCTAAGTGAAAGTGAGGAGAGAATCAAAGAACTGGGGAGCAAGAAAACAAAAATTGCAGACATGCTGGACTGCATCACAGAGGTGAACAACACCCTGACCCTGGAATTTCCGACTGCCCAGACCAACCATTGCTTCAGCCTAACCTACTCCACTAACAATGATGAAGACTATTTGGAGTCGCTGCAGAGATCCCCTTATGAAGATGCATATCTGGAAAGGTCCCTTCCTGTTGATGGAAGTGATGGAAGCGTGAGGGAGGGCCCCTCACCAACAGCCTTGTTGAGGGAACAGCAGCTCGATGAGTCTTTGGCATATGACACAATGAAGTACACACTGGTAGTGGACGAGAACTCCACGCTAGAACTGGTGAGCTTGCGGCGATGCACTTCTGTTCTAAGTGACGACAGTGAAGTCTCCACACTCTGTGATGACTGCCCCCTTGAGGTTGATCCAGAGCTCTGCAGCTCCTCTGAAGACTCTTCTCCCGAGGCCGATATGGTTTTCTCCAAGAAGTTCCTCAACGTCTTTGTCAACAACACTTCTCATTCTTCCAGTAAGTAAAGAACAAGGGGAAAAATGTTTCTTAGTTCAGGATGCCATTTCGTATCCACTTTTGATGCAAAATATTTACATTTCAACTGGTTGAAGGGTTGTGGTGGCCCTTCTTTTGTGTGTCTCCAGACTAACATATCTTACAGCAGAGTCTTCTAATCACCTCTCACTTTGACTTTTGTTCTGTTCTCTTATGCGATAAAAAAGTACCTTTGGAAGATCATATTTAATCTTAACCCAGAGTGATTTTTGTAAGATAATCTTCTGTTTAAATGGATTAAACAGAGTAACAAATAAGAATTCAATTAGTGTTTGGCAGAAAAAAAACAATATACCCTGTGTATAATGTCAATAACAGAACTTGATAGTACAGATTATCAAATCACTGGATTTTCAAACCACATCGTGAACATTTATTTTAAAACCTGGAGAAAATTGCCTCTGTGTTATTCAAAGAATGTTCCAGATTTGATGTTGGCTTTTCTTGTGGCACAGGTACAGAATCCTTTGGCCTTTTCTCGTGCATGATTAACGGCGAGGAGAGGGAACAGACCCACAGAGCTGTGTTCAGGTGCGTCACTGTTCAAAAGAGCCTGGATATGAGACAGAGTGCAGAGGTAATGCTGTAGATGGATATGAATCTCAAAAATCTTGAGGTTGGTACAGACTCCTGCATGCATGATGGCCTGTAATTAATTTCTCACATTGTTTTACTGTTAACAGACTTTTTAGGTAAGTATATAAATGTCCCAAAACAAAGGAGGAAGATTAGCAAAAATAAATTTGCAAGAAATAAACCTGCAATATGACAGCAGTAAACTTCTTGCATTGTTGGGTGGATCCTTATGTGCTCCATTTTGATCAAAGTTCAGCTGGAACTTTTCTTGTGACGTGTGCAATAGGGATGCATTGTGACAGCTGTAAAATTAATTAGATTGTTGCCCTCCTGCCTTAAAGTAATTGAATGAGCAAATTCTTGGATGTTTCTTGACTTGGAATGTTGACAGCCTTTGAAGTTGGCAAAATCTCATTAGACTCACTCTGCTTGGAGTGGGCTTGGTATTGTCATGCCAGGGACAGTGAGCTGTGATATGGATAGAAGAAAAACATGAAAAACAGTTTCATTAGATACATTCAGTCTTGGTGTTACCCCATGAACAACCATGGTACAGTTTTCTGTAGAGGAATATTGATGACACATTTTATCATTTGGGTTTGTGTGATCCAAATATCTCAGTGTTCTTGTGCGTCTAATATGCCTCATGCCTCTTTGTCTATTGTAGATTCATCCCCAGACATGCTGATGAGCTGGAACTGGATGTGGATGACCCTTTATTTGTGGAAGAAGAGGAAGATGACCAATGGTACAAGGGCTACAACATGCGCACTGGGGAGAGCGGCATCTTCCCTGCTTACTATGCGCAAGAGGTTGTTGGGCAAGTGAAGGAAGTTCTGGGTAAGTTACCAGTCACTCAAAACTTGGTACGTATTGTTGTTAAAATGCTGTAGCAATGTAGTTCACCATACATGTGAGGATGGCAAGATGTGATTCAACAGGCCTTGAGAAGTGTGTGATTCTACAGCACAATTCAGCTGAGTGACATTACGACAGCAACAGAGGGTCACATAGTTTGAGTGGTCAGATATGAACTAAGCTTTCAGCAGAGTTTATTTCTAATTTATTTTATGAACATGGGGGTGGCTATTATTCCAGGGGTGAAGAGGAACACAGCTTGGGTGGAGACCTTCAGTGTGCAGTTCCTTGGATCAGTGGAGGTGCCCTACCACCAGGGCAATGGCATTTTGTGTGCAGCCATGCAAAAGGTATGACAAAACACCCACCACAGCCCTCCCTCTGTGGTATGGGCAAGGCGTCAGAGCCTCACGCCATCTGAGTGTGAGCCCATCTGTTCTGTGAATGTGGATGCGTGACCGGACATCTGAGTCATAGGGCATGAACAGAATGGGGGAAGTGGTGGCAGGGGGGCACTGAAGCACCCAGAGGCATT
This sequence comes from Arapaima gigas, assembly GCA_900497675.1. Lineage (NCBI taxonomy): Eukaryota > Metazoa > Chordata > Actinopteri > Osteoglossiformes > Osteoglossidae > Arapaima > Arapaima gigas. Next base: position 1,440,319 of record UFQX01000236.1, on the reverse strand, counting down.
TTGCTTGGCTGCATATGCTGAGCTCCTGCTGGTTCCCCTGTCTCTGTCTGCAAGGCTATCATACCTACCACAGCGGTAAGGATGCGACACATCAGACTTCCTAATTCATACCTCAGGCAGATGGTACTGATAAAAATATTCATATTACAGCTATCCAGGCAGCAGATAGTGCTTTGGGTTGCCCTGGATAGTCCTAGAGTGGCAGCAGGGTTATCCCTTCCTGGGGGTTTATAAGCACTGGTAGCTATTACTGTGGAGAACTGTTGTGTGAGGTTCAGCTGTTGAACCAGGTTATTTATCCTCAACTTTCTTGCTCACCCTACTGTAGATTGCCACCACACGGAAAAGGACTGTGCACCTGCGGCCCCCAGCACTGTGCGACCTGGAGGTCAGCTTGCAGGGTGTTAAGCTGATCATGAGCCTGAATGACGAGTACGGACTCCTGGATGAGGTGAGAAGATAGAGGGATGTGAAAGAGCTGGCGGGGGCAGAGTCCTCGCACTTTAGAGTGCCCCAAAGAGGGAATGAACTTCTGGGTAAACGCTTGGTTCCATTAGAGCGATGACCTTCTGTGGGAGCTTTCACTTTGACCGTATCCTTTACCCACAGCTTAGCTCCAGTCCCTTACATTTCTTTTAATGCAGCACACAGCACAGGTGGTTTTCTGTGGACATCTGTCCTTTGTAATTTATGTTAATAGTTACTGTTGCACAGTCATTGCCACAGGTTTGACATGTCACCCCATCTTTGTCTAGTTTGACAGATGCAGTCACTTCTTCCAGATGAAGAACATTTCCTTTTGTGGCTGTCACCCTAAGAACAACTGGTAAGTGTAAGGGTAGGGGATGTTATCTGTAAAATTAGCTACCCTGTGGTTGGCATTACCTATCACTTTAACCAAATTAAATGGTATAAAATAAATCGAAACATGTCATTACAGTCTAACTTGATTAATTTTCTGCACTCCTCTACAGCTACTTTGGGTTTATCACCAAGCATCCGATGATGAACCGATTTGCCTGTCACGTGTTTGTATCCCAGGAGTCTATGCGGCGGGTAGCAGAGTGCGTGGGGTAGGTGTTCCGTCATACTCCTGCGTTACCTCTTTCCCCCAGAAGATTCAGATTTAATTTAGACTGACATATTATGAGGCAAGTCTTTTCCCCAACAAATTATAGGCTGAGCCTCACTGAGTTTCAATTATTCAAAGCACCCATTTTTCATTCTTACCAGGAATAAACATAATTCCATGGCAGTCCTGTGATGTCCTGCACACGGATGAAGTTTAATATTAAAGCCTATCATTAATCCTGTCATGTCACAAAAGGGCAGTTTAATAAGTGAAAATTCATGAAGCTTGAAATTGTTCAGAATGTGAATAGCCCCAATGACAAAAAAATAATTTTTATATACAGACACGCACAAATTTTTGCTTTTGTTTAACGGGGTTAATTCATTCCATGAAATCAGTCTGTTGGGTGATCAAATTAAAATTATTTTCTTATGCATAAAAAATTGTTCGTAGACAAAAAAGTGTAATCTAAAATTTATCTTGAGGTTAAGGCTTTGGACATGAATTTTACAGTTTCACATGAGCCTTGTTGCAATCCTCTGCCGTGTTCCTAGGAAAAACTTAGTCACAATGATGTATGTAAACGAGTTAATCCTTACAAGTTTATAGTTTATTTATGTAAGGACTCAAATGACCCACTTTTGAATCCCTCTTCTTGCTACAGTACCCCTGAGCAAGGTACTGACCCTGAATTGGTCCAGTTACCCAGCTGTATATATGGGTAAAGCACTGTAATCAGCTTTACATTGTAAGTTATTTAGTGAAAGCAGTGGCTAAGGAATTACCGTATTTTTATGCAAATAGTGTGCCCACGTAAATGACGTGCCCACTCATATAACACGTGGAAATTCTGAAGTTAAGTAAAAAAAGTTCTGGTATAGCGTGCCCATCCATATAACACACATGTGTAGTGCTAGTAGGTTCTGTCCTGCACCCGCATAATAAGCCCTCTTTACCTTATCGTATTTCGTCTCTGTTGTTTTCTTGGATATGCTCTGTTAAGTTTTTAAAAAATTTGAAATGTTTCACGTAACCATAGATACTCAACTAAATTCGTTTGTTCTATACCTGATGATGATGCCATATCAAATCAGTAAATAAACCCATGACAACCATGAGACGTAGGTCAACCTTGGGTTTGGTAAAATTGCTCTGAAATCAGCTTTTGTTTTAAGTTAATCCAGTTGCATATGAAAAATTTACAAAATGGAGGTTATCAACATGTAAAATTTTTCTGCTATAACCCGCTCACTAAAATAACGTGTGGGGAAGTTGTGTGGCACGTTATATGCGAAAAAAAGGGTAGTAACAACAAAAACAACAACAATAATAATGATGCATACATACATATTATGTGGCCCTGGTTATGGATAATGGATAGATGGATAGATGTATATATTAAGAGAGGGTAGTAAAGGATGTGGCTATGACACTGTGCCCCTCTGACCGAGTTAAGCAAGATGATCAGGTCTTGGTAGATTGAGCCATTATGAATGAAACTAATCCGTGGGGGTGATGTCATTATGGAGCCTACTATGATAATCTACGGTTTACTAATAACTTTACATCACTCATTTCAGACGAGCCTTCCAGGAATACTACCAGGAACATCTGGAGTATGCCTGTCCCACAGAAGACATCTACCTGGAGTAAGGGAGACTCTGTTAGCCCCTGTCCTCTGACATGTATGTTCTTACTACACAAGGGGCTCTGTTCTCTGTTGTAAAAATACCTACTCTCAGAGAAAAGACGCTTGTAAGGTTTTCCAGTTCTCTTCTTTATGGTTACATATTTCTGCTGATCGTATGGACTGCTCAGAGGTATACATAAGATTATTTACTTTTTTACAAACCAGTACATGATATAGGGTGATTGAGGAATGCATCTGTTTTCTCTGCGGTTAAAAAATGGAAAAATAATTATGTCTAACACGCATGCATGGCTTTAAGGGTACAATAGTGAAACACACATGGAAATACACGTGTTAGATGAAGCAGATAAATGGATGAGGTGGATTTAATTTTGACTGAAACTCAATTGTAGTTGAAGAAGATATGTATGCAGGGAATTTGATTAACTTATTGGCAGAGTTAGACCTCAAAATTAGATAGCTGTGGTTCCATATAAAATGCAATGTACATATATGTATAAACGGCAGAAATTAGAGATGACTCAAAATAATGTAAGTAGCACACATACCGATTTTCACATGGTACTGAAGTTAGTGTTTCCACTTCAAATGACCTCTCAGTCTGCACTGCGTTTCAGCTTAAAGCACAGTTGGGGTGCTTCAGACACAGCGGCTGGACCAGATGAGAACTTTGGGGGGGAAAAGACTGAGAACTGAGAAACTCATGCATAGCAGTCACTCTGAACGGTGCAGTGGTGAGTCCTGCTGAAGGAGGACACATTAAAAAAGGAAGGCTGTAAAGAGGTGACGAGTCCTTTAAGCACTGCAGGTCGAACAAAGCGGTGACAGCATATTGTGAATAACTACCCTATACAGGTTCACTTGCAATGGCGGCTCCTGGAGGCCCTGAAATCGATCCAGAAATCAGACATTACATTAATATGTTAAATAACTTCAATTAAAACATGAGAGACTGGTTGTCTCAGAGAATTAGTTTGATTCTGATGTATAAACTCAGCCCTGTGTGCAGTCAAATTAAATTAAGTTTCATTAATCGTTATACATAAAATTATTCTTCTGTCTTCCCAAAGTGCCGAAGATTCTTCTGTTTTCTATTCCCACTCAAAGCATCTTTTAATTGTGCTAGTTATTGTGCTGAATTTATGCAAATGACCATATCCTCCAGATACTCAGCATATCACTGTTTAGAGGTACATATTGTTTAAAGGCTTGTGGTGCTTAGGGAACTGCGTAGCCCTGCTCTACAATGACCCAGTGGCAGTCAGCGATTTGTTCTGCTTTTCAAAGCACAGACATGGGACAGTTTATGGTCATACAGCTCCCCTGATCTCCTGTGTGGGAATGAGACTCGTGGTCTTTGACAACTGTTTTTTTTTTTTTTTTAAACCTTTCAGTTCCCTTTCACTGTTCCTTTCCATTGACACAGTTTGTTCTGATACAGGACAAGAGGAGAGGATTCAGCTTTTGATGACAATTTCTATACACAAATAGGGCAAGAGAGATGAAAATTGGCCCCTTTAAAAGCTTCAGTGTACATACTTGTTACCGCATGTCACAGTGGACTGAATGTTCCTGTTTGACCAAAAGCTTTTTGTCTGTGTAACTTTTCCTGAGGAACTTTTCTATTCCATCTCGAATTTTGAATACATACCACAAAATCCCCAATGCTGGAAGCCATACCAACTTATCTGACTGTTCCAATGTCTGTACCTACAAATTTCTTTATTTTTCGTGCTCTCAAAAAGAGTTGGACAGATATTCCCAGTACACTGGATGTCAGGTGCAAAGCTGGATAGACACAAAGAGGCAATCTCGTTTCATACAAAGTAATCTTATTGTTCATTGCTACATCTTAACTAGCCATATTAGCATTCCATAATTTATGGACTCAAATGATAACAAGATTCAAAGTCAATACAAACCAAAAGGTCACAAAAACTAAGGAAAGGACATTATGGTTACTTCTCCATTGTTTGAGTAAATACTCACCATCCCTTATGGGATACCTTAAGAGGACAGTAAAAATGTATAGTGGAACAAGTTATGCACTTGATTTGGGGAACTGGATGATTTGAAAAATTGAAGTTCACTCTAGTCCAAGGTATTCTTAAAATGCTTTGAATAAAAAGATAATATATAGAATTGTGATTTTTTTTTTTTTAACGAAATACATTGCATACCTTAGATGATGCTGTTAGGAAATAAGACAGGGAAAGAATGTAAGCGGGGGCATATTCTCCCTCCAAGGTTATCATGTAATGTTATTTTATGTCATGTCTTGCCTTGTACTTATTATGCATTAGTATCGAACCTGAGGATGGAATTCCATCTTCTGCTATACCAACCAAGTGTACAGGCTTTTGCATGTTCACCGTTTCCTTCCTTGGCAGTCACTGTATATGTGTTTATTTAATGTCAGACTTATTTTTTTGTTTGTAATGTGTGACATTGGTGCATAAAATGTAATTGTTTAGCGTTATCAGTGAAATATGTACAGATAAAAGGTGGCGACAAATTAAAGCAACCCGGAATCTTTCAAGTCTGGTTGCGTACATAACAAACGCAATATGCTGTCAGCCAGCTTACTAACAGTTTATATAATATTTATTTATTCATTTCAACCTTTTTCAACTGGCTTAATTGGAATTTAAAAAACTGACAAATGTGTATTATTGTGGGCTGCATTGTTGGATTCAAGTCTAAACATCAATTCTGTTGTCTTTGTTTCAAGATAAAGTCATCTCAGTCATCTGTTCCATCAGAGACAAAGCAAGGTGGAAAGACTGTAAAGTGATGGACATCTATTGTATAGCTATGTAGAAAAAAACTTTAAACCAACATGTACAGGTAACTTTCGTAAAGGGTGGTGAGGGAGCGGGGGGTGCTACTGCATCTTGTTATCACACTGTATTTGAAAATCTTTTTACTTTGCATTCCCATATGACTAGACCCCATTTCAAAACAAGGGTTTCCTTATTTTCCAACCTTCAGCCAGCTACTTGTAACCCTCATTTTCTGTAGACACAGGTAATGGTGTAATTCTGGACTTCAAACTGCAATTCAACTATAGATCTAACACATCAATCTGTGACAAACTTCATCTTGCAGCTTTAAAATAAGGACTTGTAAAAAAAAAAAAAAGATCACAATGCCTTGTCATGAATTTGGTCTTCTGAATAAATTATATGCTTGGTGTCACTTAATATTTGTTTGTGTTGGTTCACTAACAACAACTAATGAAGCTGGTCAAGAGACCATGGTGTTCAGTGCCTCAGTATAATACGGCTAACAAAAGAAGTTTGAGTGAATTACACTGTATTTTTGATTGCAAAATCCAAATGACTTTATGAAACCTTTGATCTTAATTGCTTTAAAGACAGAGATCAGCAAAAGGTTCAAAGTGTCAAGAGTGAGGGCAGCAAATGAAGACCTTACTGGACCGAGGATTTCCATGGAAAGGGCAAGTGACCTCATATATACATACCTTTACACCAGGAGTGGCCGTGTGTTTTCAGAGGCCATACGGCATCTTTAGTGTGTCTCAGCTTCATTTTGTTTGAATGTCACTTCATCTGGCTCTTCAGATGCTTGTCATATTAAAATAGATTCTGACCTTTGAAGACCAGAACTGGATACCTCTTACCTGCATAGACCATACTTGCTTTATTCTGCTCAATTTCGGGGCCCCACATGTGATCACTGTTTCAAGGAACACCATTAATATTTTGAAGAAGTGAATTTCTGACGATGTTCTACACAGATCCGCTATATCAGTTTCAAAAAATTTATCCCGTACTCCTTGATGAGCCATGGCTGTAGCCACAAAAACAACATTAATGTGCTTTTTTAAAAAAAATCCAACTGAACGAAAATGCACAAGTTTGAAGAAAATCATAAAAAATTTTTTTAACAATTTCAAAAATACGACTCAGGTTGACTAAAATTGTAATAATGAGGCCCAAAAGACAGACCAAATGTGCCGTAAAATTTCTCAGTGTTGCTATAGATCATGTGAAAGTTTTAAGAGAGAAAACAGTAAATGTCTCAGTGATGCACATTTAGCCTTTTAGCTGAGATCATAGCATATGCCAAAGTACAAAACAAAAAACTCTAAGGGCACACGCAGCAGGCCGGCTTGGGGGTGCACTGTGGGGTACAGCATGGCTCCAGAGACGGATCTATGCCTTTTCCCACCTGTGCCTCTCCGAACACCATGCCCTCCTCAAACTGCTCCTTGACCTTCTGGATCTTGCGCAGCACGGCCTCGTACTCGTGGTGCTCAGGCGCGGCCAGGTTGTAGTTCTCTGATGGGTCTGCCTCAAGGTCAAAGAGCAGGGGGGGGTTGTGCCGCCTGAGGGACGATGTTGCGTGACAGTCCTGATCCGGCGTCGTGTCACTAAGAGTCGAACCTGAAATCACACAAGGACAATGCTCAAGGATCACTTGAGTCCAGCAACTACTCAACAAACCAGAAGGAGGGTCAGCTGTCTGCTGATGACATCACTTCCTTTTAACAACACTGGACACTTTAAACCAGACTCAAAATTACCATAAGCGTATGGCCCAGATGATACAGCGACGGTAGATTACACGGTACGTTTGTGATGCTATGGTGGTCTTGCTTCTTTCAGAATCCTCCAAATGTGCAGGACCAGCCAAAAGTTTGGCTAAACGTCCTGCAAACTTGGTCAACAAGTGAGCCAGCGTGTCTTCCCAGCTCGCATCCAGCATTTCCAGAGGTACACGACGCATAGATGTACAGCTGTTTTGCTCCGGCTTTTGCCCGGTTTATCCCGTACAGGTATTGTGCAGGCTGCCCCTGTGTACTTTCGCTGTTCACCGGTAACGTCATTGCTGGAGAGACGCAGTTTCAGCATGAAATAAACCCTCAAATTCCATAGGTGAACCCACCACGTGTGTAGTAATGAGCCTTGTACTTCCCAAGCCTGATGGCAAAAAGGCCAGTCTTTTCATTGGAGTCCATGGGGTAGTAGAACATTGCCTTTCTCTTACTCTGGAACGACAGTAAATGAGACACTTCCATGTAGCCGGTGTAAGTTCACTGACCTGAATTTAAAACAGTAAATATGTGAAACAGCAGCTCAGAACGTAATCTCAGGTATCTAATTATTACTGTGGAAGGACATTACCGGCCCATGTCCGAACAAGACGTCGCTCATGTCAAAACCATCCAGGTGCACTCTGGGAAGTTTGGCCCCCGCCAGGCTTGCGATGGTTGGCAGTATGTCCAGAGCGCTGGCCAGCTTGCGTGTGACACCTAGAAGAAAATACACCTTTTCCTTTCTCCTGTTTCTCATCCTGCAGCATGTGGAAGGGCCCCTTGGCAAAAGACAGGCAGGGGACCTCCTGAAGCTGCGTGGAAGCGCGGCTGCTTGTGTACCTGGCTTGATTTGTCCGGGCCAGTAGGCGATGGCAGGCACCCGCATCCCTCCCTCATAGGTGGTCCCCTTCCCACACTTGAGAAGACCAGCACTGCCCCCGCGTGACATGCGCATCAGAGAGGGCCTGAAGAGCAGGTTGGGGACATTACACAGTTGTTTGGCTTTGGATATAAAGACAGTACGTGCCCTCTTTTGCCCAGCCGTGGATTCCGAACTGCCCAGTCAAGCAATGACCCATATACGACAGACATATATAGGGATCCTTCTACTCATGAGCATAACGTGTTCCTGGAAAACTGCTTGTAAGGCAAAATCTCATGAACTTTCCCCCTACACTTGTTGCTCGTAAGCCTCAAAAAATCCGCCTCATGTTTGGATGTAGCCTAGCAAAGGGAATTAGTTTCACTTGTACACTCGGAAACCCCTACATGTACATGTTTCGAGGGATAGCTATACTTTGAGAACCTAACACGGTAAATCACTCGGGACAGAAGGATTAGTAAGTACGGTGACAATGCCGAGGTGGCAGACAGAAAAACACTGATTCCCTGCATTCTACATTCTAGACTGGAGCTCATACCTGTATTTTTTTTTTTTTAAAAAAACCACTTTAAGAGTTTGCATTTACAATTAAACTGAACAGTCGTAAAAGGCCATTGCAGAAAAGTGGCCCAGGAGCTGATGGCCGGAAGGTGAGAATGTCGGAGGTCACTAGTACCACCCACCCGTTGTCAGAGGTGAAGAACACAAAGGTGTTTTTGTGGGCACCACTCTCCTTCAGGGCCTCAATGATGTTTCCCACCGTGCTGTCAAACTCCAGCAAGGCGTCCCCAAAGGGCCCTCTGGGAGACCGTCCCGTCGCAGCCCTCCCAGCATACTGGGGGTAGTGGGTGTGCTGGAAAGACAGGGGTCCCTAAGTGATCTGTCTTGTCAAGGCGAAGGATGGCAATAAATAGGCTGTTCTGTAGGCGAATTCATTGACATGTCACTGGATATTCAGCAGAGATGAAGGATTTTACAAATGGAACTTTGTACTTTCATTTAGGTGCAGAGGTAAACTGGGTCACGATAAAAGGCACCTATGAGAGATGAATTGAGCACCTTGTTGACTTCTCTCTCTTTTTGGTGGCACATGCATTGAAACATCGAGTGAATAAAGTACAATCAGTGCTGCTGGACAGATGATGGTGGAACTGGGTGATGAAAAACAAACTGCTTTCGGACTCATCTTACATGCGAGGCGTAGTAGAGGAAGAAGGGCTGGTTCCTCCTGGCGGATGTTAAGATGAACTCTCTGGCAAAGTCGCTGTACTTCTTCTCCAGGTCTGGAAAGCCGATGGGCTGCTGCTTGATGGTGTCGTTGATCATCAGAGGCACCGCCACCAGCCCAACGTCACATGTCCCGAAGCACTTGATGTCGGGGGGGAAGCAGGTCAGGTTGGAGCAGGGACCCTACGTGCAGGACACGAGACGGACGAGATCGATCCACTTGACCTGTGGCGATGTTTCTTTCAAAGCCCGGGACAACCTGAATACTTTACTGAAGCCTTTCCCGGTGAGTACCTTCCCTTGAAGGTCTTGACACGGAAACTTAACGCGTGTCCCTGATTTCCATCATACCTGACAGCCTGGAGGGTGACACGCACCTGGTCATGAGAGTAAGGCACCCCAACGTAGTGGTCAAAGCCCTGGTGGACGGGCAGGTACATCCTGTCCGGCCCCACGCCGAGGTGCCACTTCCCCACAATGGCAGTGGCATAGCCCAGTGGCTTCAGGACCTCTGCGATGGTGGTCTCGTTCAGGGGGAGGCCTCCTCTGGATCCCGGGTAAAAAACACCCGGATAAATTCCGGAGCGGCTCTGGTAGCGGCCGGTCAGCAGCGCCGCTCTGAGTCAAAAGTGGGAGGAAGAGAAGCCAGACGCGGTTTTTGCGCCACCTAGTGGACAGGGACACACCTCACGCAGGAAAGTCACGTACAGCGTTTACGTAACCGAGCAAACGAAAGTGCAGTTTAAACTGGTCGTAAACGCGCGAACGAGAGTGTAAAGGAGAGCAGCACCTGGACGGGCTGCACACCGGGCTGCTGCTGTAGAAGTCAGTGAAGCGCAGTCCGCCGTCCGCCAGGCGGTCGAGGGCCGGCGTCGCCGACGCGGGGTGTCCGTACGATCGCAGGTCGCCGAAGCCCAAGTCGTCCGCCAGCAGGAGCACAAAACTGGGCCGCGCCGCAGCCGAGCGCCGCTCGCACGTCACGTTAAAAACGATGAGCAGGAACACAGAGAAGCGCCTCATTTCCCTTTTCCGTATCAGCCCTGTAAACATGAGAACCGAGACAACACGTGGTGTTCCTTAGTCACAGTCTGTATAATAATAATAATAATAATAATAATAATAATAATAATAATACGTGTAATTCCGCAATGCGCCGCAGCGTGTCCTCGTTTCTCAGTCACATGACAGGATGTGTGTGTGTGTGTGTGTGTGTGTGTGTGTGTGTGTGTGTGTGTGTGTGTGTGGGTGGTGGGGGGGGGCATTGCATGATGGGAAACTGGCCAGCTTCCATTAACTAGTTCTCGTGGATGTGAGGGCACGCAGAAGGACACCTGTCTTTGACACTGTGCCATTTTGCTGAAGCATAATATTCAAGTACAAAATTGAGCCCCTTTTCAGTCATAAATGGCCTTGGTATTTATCTTTTGTAATTTTTTTGTAAGCCTTAATCTTTTTTGTATGAAGTGCTTTGAGTTGCTTGTCTATATGACAGGAACTAAATGAAGAAATATTATTTTATCTCCCAATTTTCAGGATTCACTGTACAGGGTGGTGGTCCTAGATGCAAGGTGTGAAAGAGTGGGGGCAAGGAGATGGAATGAGTGTGGCATGTCAAGGTGGTGTTCACTGCTTTTGTTGGCCATTTTGGAGCCCCAACCAGAGCCTAGCAGGGTGTTGAAAAACTCACTATTGTTTGCAGTCGATATCTGTGCTTTGGCACTTAGTTTGAATTTGTGTGCTAGTTCTCTTTAAAAAAAAACACTAACTACTTAAAGTTTGTAACAGCAAAGATTTTGTTACTTGAAAGTTTGTGAATTGTCGACCTGCTGTAGTTCATTCTGAACTGGGTTGTTTCTATACTGTTTTCAGCTCTAACCTTAAGATTACAAGATGATGTAGTGCAAGTGACTTTCTGTAATGTAAAAGTGGTTCTGTTTAAGAAGTGACTCGTGTTAAAAGATCAAAGGTTACATTGTGTTGAGTAATACATACCCTGTATTAAGAGCATATGAACAATGGCAGACTTTTTCCCCTTTCCCCCCACTTTCTCCATTTCACTACTGTTTGTTTACCACTTGCCCAAGTCAGGGTCGCAGCTCTCCAGAGCTTCTGCTGGAGGTACGAGGTGAAGACTAGTTGGGGTACAACCAGATAGGAAGCCAGTGCATTGCAGAGTAGTCACTCTTACAAACACATTCAGACACTGCAGGTAATGCTTACATTCCTCAGCTCACCTGAAACACATCTGTGGAGTGTGGAAGGAAACCAGAGTGCCAAGAGAAAACACATGCAAACGGGGGGAGAACACAGAAACTGCACATACACTGAGCCAGATTTAAACCTGCGTTTGAACAGGCGAGACAGTGTGAGGGAGCAGCGCTGCACGCTGCGTCACCACGTCATCTGCATAACTGAAACGTCTGGCAAGCCCCTGTAAGCCTGATTTCTGATTTCTCGTCCCTTCATCCATTTTCTTTAAACACTTTTTCTCGGTAGGGTGGTGGCGGTCTGGAGACTCTCCCGGAAGCAGTGGGTGCAAGGCTGTGATCCTGCTCCTCTTAGGCACGCCAGTCCATCCCAGAGTGACGATTCGTGACATTATTTTTGTTAACGTTTGTGCCACCAAGTGGACATGTGAGGAATTGCACTTTGCTCAGCTGTTGGTCTGAAACCACTGTGGTATTAATATGGTAAGAAATTACTGGCTTTCTGTTCAGCTACTGCATCTTTATATTGTACTGCATTTATGACAATGACCCTCGAAACAGCTCGGAACACGTAATTTATGAGGCAATTGCAAATCTATTTCTAATGGAGTTAATGGCTCGTATGGGATTTTTAAAATCCGTTGATTTATTAGATATCTTGTGCTTATATTTTATGCAGGTTATGTAAATGTGACTGTAAGAAATAGGCTCTTGTCCAGATACTAACAGTGATATAGTTATATGTTTCCAAATTTTTAAAAATAAAAATAAATATCTGACATGGCATAAGTAGAGGTATTAAGGATGCAATTTTGTGGAAGGGTATTGTAAAGGAGATGTGACAGTTGTGCATTGAGGAGAAAAGAAAAAGGGAATAATAATTCAACTGTGGTGTTGGCTGTTTTCCACCTTGAACTGATGGCGCTGCTGTAAGAAACAGAATGGATTGCTTTTTGATTTGTCTGACCTTGGGTATTCCTTCAGTGAGAAAACATTCTTTTAGTTTACTGGAAGATGTGCGTGTACCTATGTTGGGGTGGCTGCAGGAGTAAGAAATCATATCTGATTTATTCCTATTTTTTTTTTACCTATCTGTACCAATGAGTAATTGCCTGACTGCAGAATCCTATAAAGTTCTCCCCTCAAATGCAGTTCTCAGAACTCTGAACATGAGTTGCAAGTGAGAAGCTGAATTCAGATTGTTTCACATATCCAGTCGAAGCTGCCGAACGAAACCCACACACACAACCCAGGATAGCGCTCAGCTGTGGTAAAACTGAAGGTCACTGTCAAACTGAGCTCCAACGGAGTCATTGAGTCAATGAAAAAGTGCGACTTCAGTTCTCTGTGCTTTACCTTTGGGTACTATGGTGATTTAAAGTCTTGCACTGCTCCGTCATAGTGCCTGGGCTTTGGGCGCGAGTTTGACTCTGGCTCAGTGTGTGTGGAGTTTGCACGTTTTCCCTGTGTCTGCGTGGCTTTTCTCCAGATGCTCTGCGTTTCCTTCCACAGTCCAAAGACATGTATCTCAGGTTAACTGGTCACACTGATTTGGCCGTAGCGTGTAAATACGTGTGTGACTGTGCGTGGCCACCCTGTGAGGGACTGGCATCTCATCTAGGGTGTATTTTCACAGCCCAGTGATTTTGGAATAGAGCTCTGCACCAACATGGCACCAGCACGACACCGACCAGGATGCAGCACTTACTGATGATGCATGGATAGAGATTACAAATCACTTTTTCAGAGCAACGCCATGTTAATAATTTTATCTCGCAGAAGAGAAAAAACACACTTGAGTTGGTGCTTAAATTAAATTTGTTTTCTAGTGCTGCATTTCACATTAAAAGAGAAAACTGACAAGGGCAAAACAAAACAGGTGTTTTGCACTCACATTGCATAATGCAGTATTGACAGCCACTGAAAATGTTCTCATAAATTGCGCATAAATTACCCTTAATTTAACTTTGAAAAAATATAGTCCTGAATTTTAAATTCCTTCACTTTTTTCAAGCATTCTCCAATTTCACCAGGTCATACAAACATTGTGGCACAACCTATTAATGTAGTTCTCATAGTTTAAGTACCACATTTAGCTGTAAACCTGCCACTGTTAAGATGTTTTTTTTACAGCGATATGCATCATGGGGGTGATTGTGAGGGGTGCAGATGGACCGCTGGTGCAGCTATGGTGGTGAAATGGAAAACTTCTCTTGGAAACACAACCAAAATTGTAGCAGCGGAGAAGGATGTGGTGCAAGAAGCGTTACAGTTAGGACTGTTTTCTTGAAAATGTTACTTGCTCATAAGATACTTAAGACCTGTTTATTCAAATACCTGGCAAAAAAGTCCTCCGAAGTTGAGTGGATACTTTAGTTTTCTTGTTTCTTGTATGTTGTGCACTCTAAAAATACTGTTGACGGCACCTCCTGGTCGCTGCAGTTTTTACTGTAGTGTTGGGAAAACACCCCCCCCCCCCAAGGAGCTTCAATAAGAACTGAACTGCGTAAAGTCAGGTTGACTATTTACATAGCCGGGCAGAACTGCACGATTCTTGTTAATCAGGGATCATCTTGGGTAAGTAGGTGTTTCTGGGGTTGTTTGGATAATTTATTGTGTGTATCTTTACACTGGGTGAGTTTTATGTCTTGATTTATTTGGGGTTACTTTTAACCATGAAGGGCAAGGTGTACACCAGTAATGGGGTAAACAGCAGCCTCACGGTAGATGCTGCGGTTGTGATTAATGGCTCTTCCAGCCGGAACAGAGTTCTCTGTGCTGGGTGAGCAGTATTCTCATTTGCTTCAGGTCCTTCGTGAACACCCGCTGCAACAGTGCGTTAGGGTTATTGCAAGTGTGTTTGGTGCGGTTAGACTTCACTTTCAGAGTTAGGTATGTCTTTGCTATAACCAGTGTGTGAGTGTTAATTATATTAACTTATTCACCATTTATTATAATTTAATATTGTATCTTTTTGGTTCGCTGGATGTAATTTTTTAAAAATAACGTTGGCTAGTTTACCCCATTTCATTTCTGTTTCCCCTTAACACACGCGTGCACAAATAACTGGCCGTCAGTCTGCTTATATGTGGGTTATCCACCATAAAACACACAGTTGAATCAGTTGCTAGTCAAATTCAGTCAGCTGGAAGCTGGTTTTCTTACAAACTGGTACCGTCTAATTTTCAGATTATCAGATTACCAGACTCGGCTGCCCAGCTTTTCTGTAGTCTTCGCTGGAGATGGGTACTGTTTCTGTCCAGTTTGTTCCTTTCTAGAATCGCCGAGGTTGTGCGCTTTTACTCAACTTTTGACGGGTTTTGTATAGTGTATCACACACTACTCACTACGTACTGGCTACACATCTACCTGGACCTAAAAGCATATACGTCATCTGGCTTTAGGGTTTAACTCAGTGTTTTTATCCTCTGTAATGTCCATGCTCACCATAATTTAAATTTGAATAAAACAAAATTTGGAGTTGAGATGTGCAGCACAGAAAAGAGCTCTTTTTCATTGATTCAAAGTCAAATGCTGAACACTGTATAACACCCACAGCCTACTATATATCGATGTTATTGTGGATTTATTAGTTGTATAGATGCTAACAGATGTTGCATGTGAGTATGTGACGTATAGGAGGTTGTGGAAGTGATGTGTTCTTAAAATAGACTTAATTCAAAAGGTCACAATAATTTTAATGTTTCAAGTTAACGTAGGATAATAAAATAAATGTTCCGGGACAGAACGACAGCCTGTCTACATGACTCCTTTTGTTTCCAGCATAGACCCTGGAAAACCGTGACCCTGCACTGGATAAACGGTTAGGAGAAATGGAATGAAAATATAAAACCTTGCAGTGAATTTTTTTTACTTGCAGTCATATTTTTATGTGTGGTTTTAAAGCTTTAACCTAGCTGAAGGAAGGGACATCTGTATTATTAAGTTTTCCTTCACTGTGATGTAGTGGCAAAAGTGGCTTTGAATTTGCAAATATATCAAGTTGTGAATTACCGGCCCCAATTATGTCTGTAAGTTAAGGACCAGTGTATATTTTATATTTACTTTTTAGCTGTGGGTTGAAGCTGTATAGCGGTACTTGTAGTTCACAACATTCTAAAGCCTAATTTCAAGCAGGCGAACTTGATAATTGCTTTTTTTTTACTTTTTACTTTCAAGTACATTTTGAACAAGTACTTCAGCTATTTTTTTTTAAAGTAAAGGTACTTTTACTTGAGTACTGTATTGTTTTGCACCACAACACCCACCACTGCCTTTGAGCAATGTACTTACCCAGTAAGAATACCCAGTAGTATGAATGAATAAATATTTGAACGCTGTGTTGTTTAAAGGCATCAGCTAAACAATAATACAGTGTTTTCTGTTTATCAGGCCTTTTTGCATCTTTCTCGTATTCTGGTGTGTAAAGCAGTCCTGGCTTTTGTAGCCCTTTCTGCCTGTCATTACAGACACCACGTGTCGCTTGTTTAAGGAAATTATGCTAATCGCTACAAACTCTGACCCCAGACGTATAACACGCTGCTGGATGTTTCATAAATGAAACGCATAAATTGAAGACATGAGAAATCACTTATGTAGGGACGCCTACGCGTGGCCATGTGGGTATGGGGGGAAACGGCGGTTTCTTAACCTGGGTTCCGGATGTATTTAAGCCCGAACTCATCTGCGCAGCCGTTGTTTCAGTCTCCCAGCCTAACAAACCTCCACCTAATCACTTTAAAGCTACTGTATTGCTTCATAATAGATGACCCCTGTGTTCGACATGTTTTAACCGGGCACATGCAAACCGTCAGGATAGTGTGCGTGCTCTGATCAGCTTTGGAGCTTGGCGGGCTGGGGATGCGAAACTTCACAGAGCCGCAGCACTGCCCCACCGCCAGGGACCAATGCCCCACTGATAGATGGCTTTAATTTCCCTTTGCTTTTGCAGGCCTCTGCAGGGCTGCCCTACATTCCAGTCGCTCTCTGCTGTCTGCGTGTGAGAGTGATGTTTAAAAAACACCTCAGAGGGAAAAAAAACGCCCCGCGCCAAACAATTTCTTTGTCTTATACATCTCATAGAGCTAAACAAAGCACGTTTGATGGCTGATTCCTTCTACGTCTATATCCCCGTTGAATGGGGAAGAATGCAAACAGCGCGCTGAAATGCAACCGCGTTTTTTCCTGATGTATCCTGGTTATTTTATAACGTCAAGGAAGGCCTGTGCACTTGCTGAATAGCTGTGTTGACAAACAGGAGGAACCTAACAGGCCGTTCTCATCTACATGTTATAATGAACTGTAACTTATAGTCTAGCCTGCCATGGATGTGTGGTCAGAATGAAGGCGAGTCCGTGCTTAGAGCCTCTTTGAGCCCAACTTGCAACAGCGGACAATGTTCTTGAAAATCCTTCGCTGCTCAACTTCGCAAAGGGATAGTAAACCACAGAGCATCGGGCTAATGCAGCTGTGTTTGTGTACAGAAGCTGAATTCTACTGACCATCTGTTACACACACTGTTGACTATTTCAAGCAACGTTTCAAGCACCTGTTTCGTCCCACTGTCCCTTTGGCCTCAAAAAATCGAGCTGTGTCAGGTTTGAACAAGAGGATCTTTCTGTCTAATATATGGCCCTCATGAGAGATGAGGGGAAGAATAAGGGGAATAACAGTGTTTGGGAGGTGTGATGCTGAGCTTTGCAGTGGTAAGATGTGTCAAATTGTTACATCTTCCTAAGCCTGAGGTTTGCAAGTCTTCGCCACACTTCTCAGCCATCCTCTTCAGCGGGGTGTGTGGGTTGGCAGGCCGAGGGCAGTGCCGTGCCAACCCCTCCCAGCCTTTTGCATTTCTTCTGTCAAGGCACGGTTGAATAATTTACCAAGGCATGAGAAAACCAGCAGCACCAAACACGCTCCCCTACACTCCCCCTCAAATGCTGCCCCCCCTGGAGAATTGTTTACTCACACAGTCCATGGGTTGTTGCATCTCCGCTTGCTTCAGCTCTTCGGGCTTCGCACCTTGAGCCCCCAAGGTGGGGTGGCCGGGCGTGAAATTGCAACAAGTTTGAGAGCAGAGAACAACGGAGAGCAGAAGTGGAATTCGCATTCTGCCAGCAAATCCAAAGTGCTTACTCTTGGATTCTATTAGGCCTGAATCTGATGTAAAATATAATTTTTATTTGTCTTGAGATAGACATGGCGTCTCATTCCTTGTATGCGAAGCATTCTGCTTGTGCAGTCGGTGCTGCTTTTGCATTTGCTGTGTTTGAATTAATATCAAATATTGCTACGTTCAAAGATAATGCACTACAAGTAGATTCTGAGTAAAGTGCAATGCAATATAATAAACAAGCTGATATGGCGTAGGTTTTGGTTTGATGGTGCACGATGTAGGCGTTGTTACACCAAAAAAAGTGTGTCTGCACATTGGAGGCACAAGTCTCCATCTGTTGGTAGATGGAGGAACACTGTGAATAGGAGGACACCGTATCATTCAGTAATAGTGTACTTCTACTTCACGCAAAGGCCTGTTTACAGCCTTCGTAAAGGTTGATATTTCTTGCCTTTCGAACAGATGTGTTTAGCAAACAGTAACTGGGTGAGCCTGAATGATTGCTTGGATCCTTCTAGATCTAACGTGAGGATTTCATAAGGGTCAACACCCATTACGGTGGCCTAGGAAAAAAGTCAGTGTTTCTGGCACGGTGATGTGCGCTCAGCTTTTAGATCTATAGCAGCGAGTTGAGCATCATCCGTCTTACAACCCCTGCTCTTTGGTATTTAAATAACATGCTGTTGCAGAGATGAAGTGGGTTCCGACGGGTTTTACCGGATGCCATGTTGAGCAGCTGGCAGGAGAAGGATCCTTGGTGGAGGCACCGAGACGAACCTGACAGCTTTGACCTCTTTTTTTCCCCTCACAAATAACATAACCATCGGTTGTATGTTAAAGCTAGAAGAGGCGCTGCGCTGCTTGCTGAAAAGATAACACAGTTTGAGGAGTGATTTGGGTTACTGAGGATTTTTACTGTAAAGAATGATGGCTTGCATGGCATCACCTCATGCTATGAGACATTCAGATGAGAACAGGTGAGCTGTCTAGCTGTCTGCCAGGACAACAAGAATGTTCGGGCGAATGGAGGATGGCGAAAAAATACTGCCTAACGGGACAAATGAGTGTCACAGTACATTAAGGATTGTTAACTCGTGAGATCTGCTTGGCTTGTGTTGAAACATCTTAATTCCTCTGGGTGATATGCGGTAAGCTGAGAACTTTGTAGACCGTTTCAGGGGGCTGTGTCCAAATTCCTCCGTCCTTCTCCAGCTTCTGTAGGCTCAATAGAGGTCCAGTTACAGGCCTTTGCAGATCAACTGGCTGGGGCCTGCGAGGCACGAGCCACCGGTCTCCTGCCGAACCCCAGAAACGCTGCCTGAAGCCAGCAGCCCCAAGACCGGCTGGCAGTTAGCGGGTCCAATTGTCTGGTGAGCATTCAGTTCTAATTGGCTGCCAAGGCTCGGTTCACCGACTTCCCCTTCGACTGTTTAAGTGTCTCCTCTAAATTCTACCGCCGGTTGTGGCAGAATGTGAATCACCTCTTGCCGGCTTTTGCGCTATTACGTATGCATAGCCGGTTTCCTCCTTCGTTGCTCTTCTGATGCTGCAAGCTAGGTGCTGACTCAGGGACATTTCTGCCGTCTTGAGCTTGACTGGAAGCTGTTCACACCAAAAGTTACCACGCAACATGTGAGCTTTACTCCAGAAATTCTGGAGTTCTGAAAGGAATAGTAGGAATACGCATTTCCACATGACATTTTATCGTGCAGGTACATAATCGGTTGCACCTTTAAGACTATACCACTCCTACAATCCTCCATTTCAAGGATGGAATTCTGAGGTGTGGGGTGGGAGGAGATCTCTTCACACAGCCAGGTTTGAACTTCAAGCTACCTTGACACTGTATAGTTTCACACCTTTTTGAGGTATTAATTCAAAGCATGATTTATCCAGATATGAAAGGAGGAAAACTATTTATTGCCTGAGTTCAGCTGTGGATTACTTTTTTATCTCCCCCTGTTTTTATCAACACCACTTTGGGGGAGAACAGTATGGATGGGACTGTATGCTACACTGAATCAGTGAGACAGGCTGCCCTAGAGTCACTACTTGTAATGAGTCATGGTACTTTCTTTCAAGCCTCTCTTAAAATGATAACATAAAAGGCCCTTTCAGTCTGTAAGAACAGCCGAGCTTCTCATTCATTCATTCCAGCACTGGGGAGTGGTTTGTGAGCCCTGTAATGTGTTTCAGTATCAGAGGCCAGTGTGGGGTCCCCCGAAAGTAGGAAGGAAGGTGTGTCTGTATCGAGAGGCTCTTCTTGACCATTTATTACACACAGCTTGATCTAAGCACAGGTCACGGGGTGTTTTGAGTCTTCTTCATATACCCTCACCCAAGTAATCCGACAGTTTTGATCAGACCCTCTCCTGTGTCCATGTGGTCCCACCTCGAACCTGCGACTTACCTCTCCCACTCCGTAGCTATCTAGGTACCCTCTCTGCAGCCTCAGTCACTTTCATAGCGTTCATAATAGAGTAATTTTCTGAGGATGACGTGGTTTTATGTAGGTCACGTTTCACACGTGTCCGTGATCGAAAGGTCTGTAAGTTGCACTTGATTCAGTGTTGAGAACTTGAATCGAAATCTTGTTTGTGTTGCATGTGTTTTGGAGTAATATCTTCATTCTAACCCCCCCCCCCCCGAGTGCCTAGCTATACAGTACCACCATACCACCAGGGGGCGCTCCTTATTCAAATCAAAGGAGTTTCCTGCTTCCTTTAAAGAAACTTAAGTATTTAATACATAATGGATTTAAGACACTGTAGCCTTCACAGTCTGGTCCTTCTTAAGGAGGTATGGATGTGCTTCACATTGTTTAGCATCATACAATCCCAGAACATTTTGCCCAGAATAGCTGGAAACTTGAATATAAACATTTATCAATATACAGATCATGTCTACATTTATGTTAGGTGTGTATTGGTATTTTTTTGAGGAAAAGCACGTTTTTCACACATGGGAAAATACACAGCAAGTTATCAGTGTGCATTATAACACATTTTTTTGTGTGGTCTAGTTGTGCTGTTGCTTTTCCTCATTTTGCGATGCTGAAATAAGTTGGCGATAATTCATGCACTGATAAAAAATGTAGCAGTAAGAGACATTTATTCAGTGCCTCTTTTATAAGAATCTGCTTATGAACAATACATCTGCTCCAAATAATGTAATCGTTGTGCTTCAGTTCTTTTTTTGAGACAGAAACATTCAAAACTCCGAGTGCAGAATATTCTACCTCTACAAAGTGAATTACATGAAAAGCTCCATATTTAATTCAAAGGCTAGTCGATAATGTAATGCTGCACAGCCAAATTTGGGGCTCCCCCCACCCCCACCCTCTTGTCTGCCTCCTGAATGGCGCTACGGCAGATGGTGCCTGCCCCTTGGCAGAATCCCTTCAGAACTGGGGAAGTTTCAGACAGAGACTGATTGAGCACCATCGAGGTCTTTACTGAGAGCCTCCCACTGGTCCTGGGATTACACACTCCACAGTGGAGCTTCGGAGCTGTGGGGACTGTTGGGATGGATAGAGGAGGACATGCAGGCCAAATCTGTTGCGCTTACTGGCGCTTACCATTCCCTTCCACCCCTTCAGCACCCCTCTGATGTCCAAGTGGGTGCACTTTTATACTGAGTAAAGTAAAATGTCACCAATTGGGAAGGTTAGGCCATTAGGACGTGGAGGACTTTCATGTGATGCTTTGGAGAAAACGTCTGCCAAGTGCATAAATGTAATGTAAATTATTGAAAATGCCATAACGGACATGAGAGGGCAGCGCGGCGGCACAGTGGGTTGCACTGGCGCCTCATAGCTGCTGGGCTGCGGCTTTGAATCCGGCTCAGTCAATGTGGAGTTTGCATATCCTCTCGTAATGCTTCACTTTCCTCCCACAGTTCAAAGACATGCTCAGGTGAACTGGGAATCTAAATTTCCCTTAGTGTGAATGTGATTGGGCTGGTGTCCCATCCTGGTTCTACCCGACCAGCCTGGTGCCCTATGCTTCCTGGGATAGACTCTGGACCACCACGACCCTGAACTGGACAAGCAGTCTCTGATAACGAATAAATAGTGGACGAGTATATATGAATATCATTTATTGTACTGCTGGTGTCTTTTTACATAACTCCACTGAAACAAAGTACAGTGATTCCTCAGTACCTGAACTTTCTATGTCTGACTTTTGGCTATAACAGCTCTTGAAAATATCGGTATCCGAATGGAATATTTTGCTATAATGAATTTTTATCTGAGGCTTACCCATAATAAAAAAAAAAATCGAAACACAAATACAAATCAAAATAAATGAAAAAAATCTGCAAATAAATAATGTACTGTGCTGTAATAAAATAATATCGTATGTACAGTAATAGACTCTTGTGTTCTATTACGACTGTATCGGAAGCCAGACGTGCTGCACGGTATTATCAGCTATCGTAAGGCTGAAGCGGGGCTGCGACCTTTCACCTCACTACCTGCTGTTTACACTGTTTACAGTGTTTATCCTGCTGTGGCTTCATAGTTATACAGGTATTGTCCAGTGGGCTGGGAGCGCATTCTTTCTTTATTTTTTATTTCCCCTTTTTAAAATAATGGGAAATAGGTGCTCAGTATCCAACATGTCTTCAGGGATGAATTCGATTCTGACACTGAGGGATTACTGTACTGATTTTTCTTAAATTGTGTGCAACATGTATTTTTCTGATTTGCTCCAGGTCTGCACAATAGTGCTGTGGAAAATATGACCCAGCGGCCCAGGGAGTCTTGTCCTTGTGTTTGGGTGCAGGTCTTTGGGTTTGTCTTGGACCAGCTCCGAGGGGCTTTTTT
The DNA here is from genome assembly GCA_900497675.1 of Arapaima gigas. Classification (NCBI taxonomy): domain Eukaryota; kingdom Metazoa; phylum Chordata; class Actinopteri; order Osteoglossiformes; family Osteoglossidae; genus Arapaima; species Arapaima gigas. The sequence continues at coordinate 1,417,778 of UFQX01000236.1, read as the reverse complement.
AACCTTCAAGTTATACTTTGAAGGATAAAGAACGAGCTTAAAATTTTGCTCTGACTCAGGAGACCAAACTGCTCTGACAAACAGGCTCAGTCCTGGCTGGCATGACCTGCTGGATTTGGAATGCCAGGCACTCCTTCAGAAACAACAAAGGCATGCAAACATGACGAAGGAAAGGTCAGCGAGGAGCTCCTTAATTAATAGCCCTCTCCTTTAAATGCCAGAGAAAAGTCCCATAAAGGGGTGGTGTCCCACCTTCTGCCAAAAACGTGCTGTAAAGGTAAATGAGAAGAGTGAGTTATTTAAAAAACAGTAATGAGTCAATTCAATGAGCTGTTGACAAATGAAGCTTAATGAAACTGCCCTGTAAGAGGTCATTAATATGTGTAGCTTATTGCATAAATGGAAGTTGAAAAGTGGATGGAAATGGTTACTTATACTTGTAGTAACAGTGAATAAACATAGAAAACAATGTATTTTTATGGGGACCAAACATTACAAAGTGTTTTTAAAATTTTTTAAAAAGTTGTTTTAAAAATTACTGTAAATTACAAAGGATGGAAATAAAGGAGCGTTACAGGAGGTTGAGGAATTGCTGTTTCTCCAAACCCCACCTTATACCCAGCTTCCTCAGCTTAGCATCAGTCCTGCATATATCAATGTTTATTAAAATGACTGGACAACGTTTCAGATGAAGGTCTCCTTCTGTACTTTCTTTAGAAATATTTCATGAGTCTATGGACGGAGAAGGCTGTTGAATGGAAGAATCAGGGAGGAGGTAGCCAGGGAATCCATCAATACAGACGGGTGGCAGTTTGGGTTGTGATCAGAAATGCACCTTGGGGTGAACTGGCTCAGTCTTCTGAAGCCTGGCTTGTTCCACAGGCCGTAAGGTTCTGTGGCAGAAGACTTTTTGCTTTGTCGTCTGGGTGCCAAACTAATGCAGTGTAAAGTAAGTGAGAGGTACCTTTGGTAGCATCTTTGCAACTGCTGCTCACTTGATCGGCAAGTTTAGTCCCAACGAGACCGATGTACTCTTTTTATGGATATATTAGCAGAATTGCACATTTTTTCTTATCCTTTGAAAAAGAGCCTTTCTCATATCTTTTGAATCCAAAAAGCAGGTCTCTTGTGTATTTGGTTGTTTTCTGCACTCTTCTCTGTAGTGTGAGCACTAGAATCTTAGCTTGCTCCTATAAAACACATAAGGAACATTATTTATTATCCTTGCCTTTTGCCTGTTTTGAAAATGTCTTGAAAAGACCTTGTAACATGACAGCTTCTATTTAGTCATATAGCTGAGTAATCTGTGCAATTTTTTTTGTATGTACCTTTTATGGACACTTTTTGGCATAAAACTGAGTGGGAAAGTACAACTGTTGAGAGTCACCCTTGATAAGCTGAATTTTGGGCCCCTACTTTTGCAAGGTCTCTTACGCTAAATCAGTGTGTCTCAGTTCATTAGCTGCTGAAACAAGGGAATAAGGGTGGCAGCCAAGTGAAAAGCTGCTTGCTCTGTCATCCAGCCTAGAATTCACATCCATGACAAGGGTCATTAACCCACAATGCACTTCAGCACACGCCCACTCTCACCGCACCCTCATATCCATTATGACATTGTTCTGAACTCCACAGATTGAAGCTCAGCTCAAAGCATTAAGGAAGGCCCAAATTATATTGTCATAAAAATGATAAATGGTGAGTCTTTTAATGATGTCCTTCTGCGTACTTTAACAAAGCCCTCTATTAACAGTACAAATGTTTGGTGTCCAATCAGTATTAATAAATACGGTTTTATGCTGGACTTCATTGGCTGCACCAGCAGTCTAAACATCTGCAGCAATACACTAATGTTCTGGAGTACACCTGCTTTTGGGGATGGACCCTCGACTCAGTAACTCATCTTTGCCCACAGTCTCTCTGATTAGTCTTCCCTGTGTCCGGTTCTGTAAAAGTAATTTTGTTCTTTTGACCTAACTCTTCCCCTACTATTTATTCTCGCCCTTTCGAAGTTCTGTTCCGTCTGGTGTTTTGGTTGGTGTTTAAGGTGAGGCTGACATGGTGGGATGGTAGATAGGGAGGGCTGCTGTCTCACAGCACCTCAGTCCAACTCAGTTTGCGAAGATTTTACATGTTTTTCCCATGTTCACATAGGTTTCCTCCCACAGTCCAGAGAGATGTGCTCTGGGTTAATTGGTAAACCTTGATGTGTGCATGTGTGAGTGAATGAGTGTGATGTCCTGTGATAGACCCCAGACCCTATATACTTCTTCACACTCTATGCTTCCAGGGTGAACTCGGGACCACAGAAACCCCGACTTGGGCAAGCAGTCTATGATAGTGAGTGAGATGTGGTTGTGCATTTTCCTTGGAACTTCTGGAGCAGGGCAATGTGTGTGCCAAAAGTTCATGTCACAAAGCACTAGTATAGATGGTGTCCCATGAATGAGGGATGGTATTTGGTTTGTGTGACCAGATCTCTGCATTTGACTGAGTATTATCAGACTTTCAGCCTCTGTTTCTGTGGGGCTGCTGCTGTTGTTTTTCTCTCAAACTTTACCACACAGAACTATCCAAGTACCTGAAGCGACCAGCAGCAACTGAGGAATAAGATGTGCCGCTTACTGACAAGAGCAAAACAAAAGTCTGATCGTGCTGCAAAACAGGTGCACTTTTGGAGGGTTTTGGTTTAGACCGACTCTTTTTCTCCCCATAACAGATAATATCCCTGTTCAGTGATCGGGTAAGATGCTGTTCATATTTCCCCCAAAGCAACTGGATGTAAAAAAACCACCTGCAATTTGTCCCTTTATCAAACAGCGACATCACAAGCGCTGCTCTGGGGAAAAAGTTGTGAGTGGATGTTTAAAGCATTCTGGAAGTGATGGAGGGAGACCTTGGGGGGTTGGTGATGTGATGTGGAACTCAGTGGCGTGTAACAGAGAAACCAAACTTGATGACTTGTGTGCATTGTCACGCTTTGGTCATCTTACAAATTGCAGTGTAGCTGTATAGTAAAACAGGGTGGATGAGGGGTGGGTAGTCCTATGGTTCTTCAGAGTCCGTGGTTTTCCAGGTGATGAACAGATAACTTAGTCCCTGCTTCACCCGAAGTGCCTCTAAATGATGAGAGGGGGGTTTTCACATCATGACTGCTGGGATGGGAGGGGGTCTGACATCATGACTGCAAAACAACCAGACTGAAAGTGTGTAGACTATGACTGACGTGCTCTGTGACTGAAGTGAAAGTTATTACAGCATCAGGTGAATCTCTGTTTTAAGGGCCTTTGGGAGCCCCAGGAATAATTAAAAATCTCCAGTAATTTTCACCCACTGGCAGTGAATTAATGCCCACATCAGTCTCATTCGAGGAAGATCAATACTCCTTATATCACAGCTGCACACACCATTACTGTATGTAATATTTATAGTGCGGAGGGACTGTTGTCCTTGCTATCCTGCTATTTCCTTGCCAGATGACACAAGTTGCACTTTATTGCGAAGGCCTTCAAGTCCTCTCTTCAAAACTCAACAAATTAATGCAATATTTAATGCTGCATTTATGCTACATTTAATTAATCGAGGTTTACTTTGATCTTGAATTTGCCCAGAATAATTAAATTGAATGTATATTAAGACCCAAAAAAAAAAATCATACTGGATAGCACCCACACATGGTGTGAGTCCGTCTCTGAGAGGATGAAACAAGATCTTAATCTATCTGTGATCCTGGAGCTTGCGAACGTCCTCCAGAGACGGGACTCTTCAGTCTGGAACGTGTGGGTGGAGGTTTTGGCGGCTGAGGACTGGAGGCCTCCTTGTGAAAGTTTCGCACACTCTCTGAGAGCTCGGCTGCACACGAGAATGTTTAAAAAGCAGGTCAGTTTACATTTGCTTTGTGTTAAGCACACATATTACCACGGTTATAATGAGCACATTAACCTAAAAAGCCTCAAAAAAAGGCACCGTGAGACTGCTGCCGAACCACACGTTTCTGCGTACAGCATTGGCCATTCATTACCTCTCTTCATTCCTTAGGCTCCATCTTATTCCCAGGTTGCGTGGATTGTGCATTAAATGTGTTTATTCCTTTGATATTTTCTCTTGTTTAACAAACTGCTACCATTACGTTCTAAATGATACTGTTGGTCATCGCAGCGACAGGGTCCCTTGTGATCCTACCCTGAAGCAGGTTTCCCTGGTCATATACTCAGAACTGTTTGTTGTACATTTGCAGTTAGGCTTTTCTGCCCACATTATGCTAATTTGTGCTCATTGCACAAATTCTACCTTTGTAAAACCAAACTGTTTTTCTCCTGCTTGTAAATGAAATGTTCTCATATGGCAAACTAACAAGGAATGTTCTTTTCTTTATAGCTTGTGCACATCTTCACAAAAGTTTGTACAAATTGGAGCTTCTCTCTTTTTTTTTTTTTTTAATAAATTCGGGTAAGTCTCTAGAATTTTTTCCATTTTTCAAGTTTCAGAATTGCACGTTCCAAACACCTCTCTCGTGCTCCCATGTGGCTGATTAAGTTCGGATGCCGATCTGCCTGATGTTCAATATTTGCTTTGAGTACAACATGCATTATCTCCCATTTGGAGTCAGACTTTTCTGCAGTCTTCACCACGCTGTGGACCGGAAAGCATATTTTCACAGACAAAAAAATATCCTTGCCGTGTCTGCATGACATCATTTCCGGTGATTAAACTTACCTACAGACTGAGGCTAAGGGAAAAACACAGGTAATAACGTAAAGAGCCGAGAGGCCGAACTAGATCAAACAGTAGTTTTATTTTTACGATGTGCGTCGTTCAGATAATGTGTCATGGATGTTTTCCTTGTTTACAACTTCTTTTATTTTTAATGCCCTTAAGAACCAAAAACCCTGTTGATTAGACTACATTTTACAGGAATTCAGTTTGCATATATTGGGCCTGTAATGGGCTAATTTCATCCCAACGATTAAACTAAATAATGCATCAAAGCAGCTTAATGTGAAATGATCAGCGATCATAACTGTTGATCAAATTCTAAAGTATGCAATTAGACCTAATCTAATCCTGAAATCCCAAATAGAACGCAAACGGTGGCACTGGGTCTTGTAGCTAAGGACCATGTGCCCCAGTGGCAGCAGACTGGAGTATCAGGATGGGTAGTGGGAACTACTTTTTAGTGCAAGTACTCTACCCAAAAAAGTATCTCTATGTCATCCAAATAAAAAGAAAAGATAAAAATGGACTTCTGTCATTTAATATGGTTTTGCAGAATTATTTGATTGTCCCTATTTATTGAAGCATGACTTAGGTTGCACATCAATGACAGAAAATTGTCTCATTTTTGACAGTTATAATTGTCTCTGTCAAATGACGTGTTGTGGGCACGAACTGCTTTCGTAAATAAAGACAAACTGTATTGTGCGTGGACTGAGGCACCAAATGACTGCCAGTCGACAAGTAAAGCAATCTCTCCTTTCTTCTCCTCTAGGCAAGTGTTGGAGGGAATCGATCAAAACTCAGTTCAACTTTTTATTGTTTTTGTTGAGCAGTTGTGCTTGACAGCGCGCTGGATTGAGGGGTGGGAGCTAGACCTTTTCTCACGGGATGGGCTCACCGGCCAGAAGAAGTCAGGGAGTGACATCGCTCATGAGGCTCATCTTATATGACTAAGGTAATGAGGAGGAAGTGAAGGATCACTGAACCATTGGAATGGGCAATTTGCTGTGGCCTGGAGTGTTTAAATGGAGAAAAGCAGATGGTAGCGACAATTTGAAAGAGCAGTGATTCCCATGTTGCTTGAATTCATTATTATTCTATATTTAACTATTACCTCTGTCCAAGGTGACTTGCAAAGCTAGGTTTGTACCTCTGTGTGGGCATATGGGATGATAGACTTTAAACAGATGTTTGTACAGAGGAATGGATAGCTAATGATTACATCCGCTTAACCGGCTGCTCCACTAAACCACGTAAGGGTTGAAAAGAGCAACGGCGTTGTTCACAAAGGTGACTGAGTCTCCTGAAAGCCTGCAGTGACAAACAGTGACCCGAGCGGCCAACCACTCCCATGCATACCAATACAGTTGTCCTGGTGGGGTTAGAGCCTTTGAACTGCCTAACTAGAGTGTTTTGCACTTCTCTGCTACTCATCCAGAATCCAACTTCTGTAGTATTAAATTGAAATGCATTTTTCACACTTTATGGGAGCTCTTCATTATGTCGTTATTTGTCAATGTCTTTTGTAGCCTTAAGGAGTCTCTCAGGCTGTGGAGCACCATTGTTTTATTGCTTTGGCAAGTGCTCTGAACCTTCCTCAGCTAAAGGCAAAGTCCAGGGTTTAAGTAATTTTCCCTCCTTGTGGAAGGGAACTGTGTGTGGTTATCCATCTATATTAATAAATGTATACAGTAAGTACATGCAACAATCTCTGTGTAAGCATTTCCATAACCACCCATTTGCTGATAAATGTTCTGACTTATTCCTTTGCCTATCCTATATCTAAGTCTGCCTACTCTTTTCAATAGCACAGTATGCCTGCCTGTACAGATCTAACACCACTCCCAAGGTGTGATTCCCCCCCCCCACCCACCCAGTGCATGGGTTCTGATGCAAGGTACTGCATACATTGTGTTGAAAGAGCTGGCAAAATGAAACAGTCTATTGCGGCAATATCTCCACAGCAGAAGAAGGATTAAACTGCAGATTTAATAGAAAAGATTAAAAGAGCTGGGTGACAACTGAAATAAAAGCCACACCCTTCATGTCTCATTTGCACTTGTTAATGTATTTTATTCTTTGAGTGGCTCGGGTGCTCTAGAGAACAGTAAAACGTGAGCTCTAAAGTTGAGACCAGGATGAAAAAGCCTGATTCAAAAGTCATAAATAACAATTTTTACAACATTTTAAGACCTTGTTTACTTCTTTACATCTCATCATTTTACCATGTTGACCTTTAATTGGCTGTATCCATTAAATGGTGTTTTTTGCGTCTCCATCAAAGAAGTTTTCTGCATGTGCTTTCAGGACTGCAGGGACCTCAAATTGAACATGGGAAAATGACTACTGTGATCTGGCTTTTGCAACACAAGGTCATATTTTTCATATTTTTTCCTCACAGAACTGATCTACGTCTTCTGATGTCATTTTACATCTACCGAATGTCCCACTTTCTAAACTATGGAGATTGAGAAGACAAAGCAGCAAGGGGGGGGGGGGCAACAGAACTGACTGGGGAGCCAAAACCTGCTGAGCGTGTGGGAGCAACCGAAGCAAAACACGGGCAGGTGGGTGTTCTGCCTATGTCAGTGTTGGTGGATGGCTTGTGAAGTATTCACGACTTGGGTCAGCTACCTTTTATTCCCTTAGTCATTTGGCCATGGTTTTGTTGAGTCGGCAGTTTTGGCACTGTCTTGTGCCATGTGTACCGCAGGTGCCCCTGATTTCATTGTACTGAGGTCTACGACTCTCATTCCAAAAGCCCATCTGTCAGTAGAAGAGGAAGCCTCATGGGACGCGGTACAACCTGGAAGAAAGGTGGGTAACGCAGTAATGTAAAAAAGGCATAACGAGAATAGCGCAGCATCATGCCAGTGTATTTCGCTGTCGTGAAATATTTGGAGATTGTGAACGCTTTCGCCAAAGCTGACATGTGAAGTGAATTTGAGTGTTTTGCTAGTGGAAGCAGCTCCAGCTCTGGTAGATGCAGGACGCGCTTGGCTCTGCCTTTCGGCTGTCAGTGGCAGGAGGCAGAAGTCCATGCTGGACTGAGTGGGAGGTGTTGGGTGGTTGAGGGGCCTCCTTTCTCCATGCCATGCGGAGCTTGGCGCGTGGGTCCTGCAGGAGGGAGAGACACATGCGCACAGGCACACATGTACACACCCGGTGCTCCCATAGCGAGCCAGTCAGTAGGAATGTCATTGCAGCCTGAGTGGGCTGACGGCTCTCAGCTCCTGAGCACCGCTCTGCATAAGGCATCGCCACTCTGACAGGAAGCTGGAGATGCCAGTGGAATATGAATGGGCACACTGACACTTCCGGGGTGAGTTTCAGTCTTTCTCGTGCTTCAGCTGCTGTACTGGAGTGCTTCTGTAGGGGATAAACTTCCCGTAGTGCAGGTTTGGCACGCGTGTCAAATCTCACTAGAGACACGTGCTTCTTTTGCATCTAACAGCTACGTAACATTACTTTTAAGTGAGCTTTTTATTATTGCTCATGCCACTTGTTTTTAAGTTTAGCTAACACGTTCCTGGTCTACTGTGTTGGCATTTGGCACCAGGCGTTTGCAGCAGCAGACCTAGAAAAATCTACTAATATTTGCGTTTATTGTTCCAATCTTCTCCCGCCGTGATCTTTGGAGACAGGTGGCGTTTACACGGTGGTGTTTTTCGGCATTCTCGGTTCTGCGGTGAGCGCAGGCTGAGGAGAAGGTGGAGCAGTGTGCTGTGAAACATGTTGCATGCAGTTCTGTGCAGAACACTCCCTCCTGACCCCGCATGCCCCCCCATTATTACCCACCGGCATCACACTTTCTTCGCTGATGGAAGTCGTGACTCAGAAAGAGCATTCCCACATTCCCCTCCTGCCACAACCCCCCATCCTCCTCCTCCTCCTCCTCCTCCTCCTCCTCCAATCCCCCCTCATAGCTTCATCCTCAGCTCCTCAGCTAAAACCCTGAAGCCTGGATTGGCAAGTAGAGGGTTGGCTGCCAAGTTAGGGAGGATATTGAGTTGTCAAGAAGATTCCTGTGTCTTCTCTGGCACCGATGGGGTGGCGGCATTGATAAGCAGGAAGCTTGGGAATCACTGCTCTCCTGAGAACTGAGCTGCTTCGGCGATTTGTTTTATTCATAAATACTTCAGAGAAACTCCCGACATGTTCAAGCTGGGGGGGGGGGGGGGGGCAATCAAAGCCAAACATCTGTGCTGGTGGCATCCAGAATATGAGACACCCTGATCTCTGGGATCTTAGTAGTGCTGTAATCTAATAAAATGATTTCACTTTATTGACTTAATTGTGTGTGATTTCATGGAGGACTAAGCATGATGATCTGATCTTGCTTTGGACACGTTTTAATGCCACGTGCCTTTAACCACTGGTTGCCTTTCTGGCTGCTCTTCTTGCATTGTCTAACTTCCTGGCCCTAAGCAAGCTCATACGCAGCCTGCTAACATTGCTGCCAGTCACTAGCGCTTTGAGATTATGACAAGTGGCTAATTGAATTGCTGCGTCGCAGAACATCTGCCCACCTTGCTGTCCCTCAGACCTGAGGAGACCAGGCAAGAGCACCTAAACATGTTGGAAAACACACAGAATGACAGAACAAATGATCTACGCAACATTTCCTTAATGTTTCATCTTATAGAGAAAGGTGTACGTTGGTTATTTGCACGCAGATGGTATAACATTTCAAAAACTGAACTTGACTGTTAAATATGTGATGCTAAACCTTTAACAAAGGTAACCTGAATTACCGTAGCAAATATTCAACTGTGTGAACGTGGCAGCAGGAAGATGGGGAACTTGGTTTGCTTTGATTTACGGCTGTGGTTAATTTAATCCGAAGCGTACAGTCGAGGAGCAGAAACACTGCAGTTGAGCAGAAGTTTAGGAGGATCTACATTTACATGTTAAATTTAAACTGCACTAGGTGTCAATAAATCTGTTTTACTGGATCGGTTGTGGGTGTTTGAAAGGTTTTTCCACCTTTTCAATTTTCATTGCTCTTTAGATGCAGCAGAGAATACCAGTGAATTTTCTGTTACCATAGCAATGAAATCAGGCTTCGATCAGTAAAACTTCTATCTAACACTGTTTGTACTGTTATTTTATTAGTTTAAAAATAGTGTTGACAGTGCTGACAATCAGAAGTCCAAGAAATAGAACTCCGTTCTTAGATTTTGTTATGAAGATGAAGAACTGGAATCAACATTTTGGGTATTTGCTAAGTCATCAAGGAAGTCATTCATTTTTGCTAATAGTACTTTGTAATGTGTAACAATCAAGCCGTTTCAGCGAGATGATCGTCTATCAGCGTTAACAGTCGTCATGCAAGTTTTCCTGGGGAAGTCAGGTTGACGTTCGATGAAAGATGAGAAATATATCTAATAACAGAAGAATATAACTGGTCTGTCCTGTGAATACCACAGATACCTTGGAATTTACTGAGCATTTATTGCGTGGATGGATAAACTTTTTAATCAAGTGTGGTGGCGTGTAAGTTTTCTGGTAAATACGTAGCTGCTTTTCTAAAATGTAAGATATTATAATATCTCGGTGCTATTATTATATCGTGACCTTTGCTTTAATCACTTTAACTTGTTCAAATTCCAAGATAGACACACCTAGAACCTGCTGGTTAGGAGCGTGTTATAGTCACTCGCAATCCTTCCCCTAACAACACTTAGTGTTGAAAGGACACCAACATAGTTTCCGCTCTTTGCCATGGTTACAGCAGCCATCGCTGCTCAGCTCCAAACAGAGCAGAGGCAACACTCTTTACTCTTTACTGACATGGCTCAATCTCAACTTGCATATCCTGTCATAATGGCTTCAGTCACATTTTCAGATGTCAGTTGTCACGGTTCAAGTTTATTTTGAATGGTGTATAGTAGGCGTTTGCAGGAGTGGCTGTTAGCTGAATAATATCTTTTTTTTTTATAAAAGAGCTCAATACATTACAAGCAGAATGATGTTTACATCAATCTTTACAAGTGTAATATAATATCTTTGAATAGGAAATACATATTGCTTGAAAATTACAAATGTTTTTAAATTTGCTTTGGTCTGTTTTTATGTGTGTCTCTGCTTGTTCTTCTATTGTATTTGGTCACTGCGATAGACTGGTGCCGCATCCCAGCCAACACCCACTGTTTTCTGTATAGGTTCTGGAACACTGTAACCCTGAGAGGGACACGTGGTTAAGGACAATGGATTGATGTATGGATGGATGTATTTTGGACACAATCACACATGTTGTTAAAGCAATATATCAGCTTTAAGGGCGGCACGATGGTGCAGGGAGTAATGCTGCTGTCTCACAGCACCTGGGCTGTTCAGGTGTGGGTTTGCAATAGTGCGTTTGTGTGTGACTGTGCGCATGTGGTCGCTCTGTGATAGTCTTTCATCCCATCCAGGGTGTTGTTTCATAGCCAGTGATTCCCAGATAGGTTCTAGAAAAACCGTGACCCTGATCAGAATGGAACGGTGATAGATGATATATCAGTTTTAGGATCATTTATGGCAGATCTTTAGAAGAGGTTCTTGCACTGATGTTAAGGATATTGTGAGAAAGAAGCCAGGTTTAAAATGTTATCAGTTTGGGATCCAGCCCATTTTTTATTCTGTAGTTCAGCAACTTCTTGGCAACTGTTGAGAATAGAACCTGAAGTTAAAGATTGTACACTTGTGCTCTTGAGGAAGGTTCTTGACCCAAACAGCTTCAGAAATAGTTGCCAATAAACACAAGTGATTAATTCTATAGAAGATTGAAATATAGCCACGGCTTCTCCCCTACTGGCCTACAGTTTCCTTCCCCAGTGGGAGATGGTGCAACTGGGGTATCACAATAAATAAAACACCGCAGCGCAGCTTCCAGCCCGGCTTGGCTGCTCTGATGGCCGCTCTAGTGCCACTGTCAGTGCTGCCTGTGGCCGCCCCGTGCTCCTGAAGCTGATTTAATACCAAGCAGGGTTCGGCCAATAAACCGTCAGACCAAGTGGCTATATTCTCGTGCCTGAGGCCAAGACGTTTTTGTCTTTGTGTCAACAACTTAACATGAAGGTATAGTGGTTGAAGGCTAATCCCTTTGGTGCTGCATGATGCTAACATCAGATGTGTGTTTGATTTGCTAAACAAGATTTCTGCGGTGCCAAGTAGATTTTCTTTTACGCCAAGTGGACAGACTGTGTCTGTATATTTCATGCACACTGTACATTTTGTATTTGCAAGAAGGACTCAGCCTGTAGCATAATTTCATTTTTTTTTACATTACTTTTTGATCAATGCAAAACTGATTTGCAGGATTTCTTTAGAGCTTAAAGTTAGTTTTCCAGTTAAAAATGAGAATTGCCACGATGAGCTACGGTAGTCTTAAGAATGTCTTTGTTTTTCTTTGACTTGTTCTCTCACAGTATAAGACATAACGCCATTTGTTTGAAAATTAAACTCACAGTGAGATGAGCCAAACTACATAAATACCAGCAACATATAACAACAGACATTAGGTCTGTGTTTCTGTGCCTTCATCTTTCTGAGCATGATATGCAGCACTGCTTGGTTACACAGTAAAAAAGGTCCTTAAAATAATTTTTTACACCTCACAATCCAAACACCCTTATTCGCTTTGTTTACCGAGTACTTTGTGCCACGTGTCTTCATCTTTATCGGCCAGATTGCGCTTCAGGTCCTCTTAACTGTTAATTCAATTGAACTAAAAAAATATTGATCTGTAGGTTTTATAAAGATTATCCCTGTTGTGGCCTGCTGCCCTGTGGGTGGGTCTTGGATCCATGCTTCTCGGGTAAGAGGATAATTTGAGGGAGAGCCGAGTAGCTTTCAGTAATAGTCTACAGGCACCAGGACAGCAGATTGCAGAGTTCTGGTCCTTTATGAGGAAAAGTCTCCACTCATCACCTTGTTACTCCTGTCGTGATAAATTTACCAGGAGAGGGTTTGATCCTACACTGCATCTACATCACACAAGTTCTAAAATAGAATTATAGGAGCACTAAAGTGTGGGGCCTTGCGTTATGTGTGAAGAAGCGACTGCAACTCCTTCTTTTTCTAGGTTCGGCTGGATCTTATAATTACAGTCAGTAGTGGTGAATTTTTCTTTTTGTGCTTCAGAAATATTATCACAATTCTGTTATTGCAAGTGCAGTGAAAGTAAATTCTATGCTTGATTATGACCATCTCCAACTGGGATTTACTGGTTTACATCCCAGGCTGGTTAACAGGCTATAAGACCAGCTTTGCAATGACCTCCAAACATTTCTGTTCTTTTTTGTTGTACCTGAGGAAGCGTTTGTAAACCCACTCGATGCACCATACTTTCAACTGAACAACTGTGGTACAAATGAGCTGGTGTTCGGTGAGAATTCAGTCCTACGTCTGACCCCAGTTACGTCCCGAAACCATTCTGTGTTTATGCCACTGCTGGTAGCCCTCAGGTAGGGACTTTGGTACTTGGCTTGAACGTGCCGTAACAAACCAGAATTATATATATTCCATATCTAATACAAATTTTACCCCACCACTCCGTGACTGAAAGAAGTCATTTCATTGGCTGTTTTCATTCCTCGATACTCAGCTTTTCTGCTAGTCAGACACAATAGCCTGCCGCTACATTGCTGCCATAGTTTTTTCTGTGTGCAAGAGTACATACCCAACTGGAACTTCTGTTGAAACGTACATGACCTTTTCACATTAAAACCTCATGTACTGCATAACAGACAAATTGTAACATCTAAAAGGTGCTGCTGAGGTTGTTTGGCACTTAAATTGATCATTCTTGTCACGATGGCAGTTGCATAATGATAAAGTACAATTTATTGATATAAATTGGTGCAGCAAGTGCTGATCTTGGAACAGCAGGGTTATTCTGTAGCATGGACTGAAAAATGAGTGAGGGTCATCTTTGTTTTTAAAGTTCTGGTAGACATTTACTAAAGTAATACATTCCTGCATTTTACACCCGTAGTCACAGGACACCCAGTTTAATTACTTGTCCCTGGCTGGCTTCTGCCATTTAAACGTTGGGAGAGACCTCGCCAACAGAGCTCCCATGCATTAGAAGAGACCTCCGATGTAATTGCATCTTCGCTTGATGCCTGTGAAAATTATATTTTTCATCTGCTCCACTCGATTACGCAGAGTTTATTAAATTAGAGATGCTGCTTTGATTTAGGATCTTGTCCCGTCTGCAGAACCCAAGAGATCTCAACAGGCACTCTGTCTCGGCTGTTGGGGAGAAGCCATCGTGGTACAAGCTCACTAGGCCCAGACTGTACAGCAAATCCACTCATTCACCGCAAAGGCAGAGCCTAGTAATATGGAGGCCTAGTTATATGGATAAGACACCATGCTGTTAAAGGGAACATTAGCTGTTCCTCTGAAAACCTGGGGGGGAGGGTGGCGGTGGGATTGAGTCGAAATGGTAATGGGAAAAGGAGATGGAGTGTTACCAGGTATGGTGGTGGTTAAAATGTCAGAAGAACATCAGGTATGCCACCAAACTGAAGAATTTGTAGAGAGAGGTGTAGTTTATTCACTCTTGGAAACGTGAAATGAATGAAGAAAAGCTGAGTGAATTTGAAAACCTAGTCATTTAGTGGTTTTAAATAAAAAGCAGGCCCCCCACCCATTTTCCAATACCACTTACATAACTAAATATTTAGTGAACTTTTGACCAATCTCAAGCAAACCAGTGTTGTTACCGTAAGCAAATATAAACAAATTTGACGGCTATTCAAAAGTAAAGTTCAGAGGTATTTCTGTGAAGTCCTTTTCAGGGTGACACAGCTTAATGACTGCATTGCAGAGTATCCAAAAAGTCCACTTTGACTAGGTTTTATTCCGCTGTCCAGACGTGTTAAAACCACTTTGTAATCAGAAAGCTGACCTGCAATGCATGACAAAGCCAGAGAAAGCAAGCTGGATAAGTGATTCCAGCTAGTTGGCACGGAGAACCATGGAGAGTTTATACACGATGGAGTGATGCTGAAGGCTCATCGAAAGCCTTGTTGTAACTGAAGTGTCTAAATTGGATTGTCTCAGTCTTTTGGCCTGCATTTTGTGTCATGTACAGCAAACACAATTTTTTTTTTCATAGATATAACAAATTAGAGAGAGGGTAATAGTTTCTTTTGGCTGCTCTAAATGCTGCTCATGATTCTGCAGTTAGGAGAACAAGATGCAGAACAGAGCAGTTTGTCAGGAAACTGGCCCACTTAATTTCTGGAATGTAAATATTGTTCTAATTAATATCCCCAGCCAGCCGGACTGTTTGGCTGAGCTGCTGTCCCAGCAAAACATTGCTGTAGTACATGACCATTATTCCTAACAGCCCTCACAGCTACATTTCATTACCCAGCGTGCATCAAGTTTCGGTGCAAGTCGGCTCACAAGCTGCTCGACGGCTATTTTTATGTATTTTAAATACCGGCAATGTCTCCTAGTACCTTTCATTCATTAAAGAAATTCAAAATTTGTGTTTATAACGCAGTATGCATACTGAGAGGCCAGTACGCGGAGTATTTCATTTCTTCCACTTCCCACACTGCCTGCATTAAAAACAACAATGGGTTTAAGGTTAAGGACACTAAAGTTCATATATTTTTGACAGTTAACAAAGTAATAGAAAAAAGGACATTAAGGTTGCAAAGTGTTCAGATTTTTTTGTCATAAATTGTAATTTAATAAGATAAAGTGATTTAAGGCCCCCTAATGTAAGAAAAGATTTACACAGATGGTTTCAACATCTTTAGCATGATCATTGTTCTTAGTTCTTAACCAGTCAGGAAAAGTTTCAAATATCTGTTATCTGTAGGTCTCACGCTTCCTGCAAAACATCCTGGCCGACTCAACCCAGACAGGAAGATTCCTTGGACCTCAGGAAGGGATGGCAGAGCTCCTTCAGACAACAAGTAGTGTCCCCTCCCTCCAGGGTACGAAGGGTGGCTCCCTGTGGGGGTTCTGTCAGTAGGTCGACATGTTCGGCTGAATCTCCAGCTGCAGCTTCCTTCCAGGCATGTGGTTGTAGGGCTAATCCAAGTGGAGCAGCTTGGAGGAAATGGCAGCTCTTGTTGGTTTTACACAGTTAGACTTAATGACATTATAATAAAGGCTGTTAATTGAAAACTATGAAGCATGCCTGATTACGAATATACAGGATAAGTCGACAGATATCCTGCGCTTACCCACTTGGAGTGAAGCATAGAACCCTACCATACCCATCTAACACCCTGCCCACCTACTCCCCTCCAACCCCAACACGCTATACACCCTAACACACCACCTTGTAAGCTCCTCACTGGGGTCATCAGGTAGGCACCAGATACAGTAACATACAGTTACTGTTTTTTCACTCTTTCACGGGAAAAATTACTAAAGAAATGCTGCAAGTTATTTTCATACTTGTCTAACACTGCGTTTGCTCTCTTTGGGATTTATGAAAGGTTATGTATTTTTTCAATATGCTCAAAGTAGTATTGATGGAAATCGAAAAGTGTTATAAAGTGCTGTCCTGATTTGGTCCACCTTAGCACACATGGGCTGTATTGTACATGGGTGTGAGCTGCGCTTTGTTCAAGGTAGCCCTGAGGGAAAGGAGTGTGTTTATGACCCCAGTGTCCCCCCCCCCCCCCCCAGGTCCGCCAGCCCCGTGCCTGTTTCCTCTGGCCGTTTCCTCCGTCCTTCAGGGCTTCCTAGCTGTTAGCATGCACCATTCAGCTGCTTTGCAGGTAGGATTTTCCACTTTCCTGGAGCTCTTTCAAGTGAACAGAAGAAATTTAACTCTCCACACTGAGGCATCAAAATTTGAAAGGCT
The DNA here is from genome assembly GCA_900497675.1 of Arapaima gigas. Lineage (NCBI taxonomy): Eukaryota > Metazoa > Chordata > Actinopteri > Osteoglossiformes > Osteoglossidae > Arapaima > Arapaima gigas. The sequence goes on along the minus strand of UFQX01000236.1, from coordinate 1,401,238 downwards.
GGGAATATATTTGGTGGCAAAATTTGTAAAAGAAAAAAACATAAAAAAGAAACTGCAGTTTCAACCTCTGTTTTTCTGTATTTCTCATGGGATTCAAGCACCAAAGGTAATTATTTATTTTGTATGTTTTTTTTTAAAGGAAGCAGAGCTTTAATGCTTTGATAACACCTTTGGTATGAGACCAGGATAGGTCAGCTCAATGGTTGCTTAAACTTATGGATGGACTCACGTCAGTATAAGGCGATCTGCGGGTGGTGTATAACATATGACGTACATGAAGAAAGAATTATAGGCAAAAGAAAAAACATAGATAAAAATTTCATGAAAAATATTATACATCAAAAATAAAAAGGATAAAACTACTTTCTGTTCTGTCATGCACGTTTGCGTTTCCTTTGAACAAGAATTATTCTCTGATTTTCTACGACTTTTGAGCCACCAATTGTTGGAATTAAATCAGAATTTAAACCTTTATATTTGAAGTTATGTCTGTATTGCTGCAGATTACATGTTACCTGTGTTTTGTTGCTGTTTTTGGGGAAAACTGATATTTATAAGAAATTCTTGCTATTTTAGTCTAAAAACGTCAACTTTTAAGCATGAGATGTGAAAAAGCCTGCAAGGGACCTCTGTTATGACTTCTTATCCTGGTTATTGCTGTACTTTGCAGACAGTGACATCAGCTTTTGCTTCCAAAATTCAGTTTTATACACATTTTAAAGACTATGTATTGAAGAATATGTATTGTATTACGGCACTGCTAAAGAATTCCGTCTATAGTGAGCATGTTTACCACATAGTTGAGAATTAAACTGTGTGGCACAAGGGTGAAAACCTGTTGCTTCAAACTGAGGGCAGTTGCTCAAACCTTCTGGTTGAGTTGAAACTGGTACTTTGCCCAAATGAGATCTGCGCAGATGTACGCAGATGGAGAGAATCCACTCACACCCCTGGGGGGATTCCTTTCCACAGCTCACTAAAGGCAAGAACTTGTAGCTTGACAGTGTATTAAAGGGCAAAAAGACCACAAAGATGAAGGTTTTCATTAGTTTACAAGGTCACAAACCAGTCAGTCAAAGAATTATTCTAGGCAGTTATGCTATAGTGTGAAAAATGTATTATAAATAACTTTTCCCATTGTTGAAAAAGATGTCAGTGTACCATAGTTTGAATGTGAAACTTCCTGTGATGTAGAACCAGACTCTGATTTTATATCTATGCATCCATTCATTCATCCAGCCATTTTTTACTGCTTATCCTGAGCAGGGTCACAGCAGTTCAGGGTCAGAGTCACTTTTTCCAGATCCTGAAGGTCATGGCTGTTTGGATGTAATTATTTTGCAGTGAATCAAGACATTTTGCTCTTTTCGTGTCATTGTGAGTACGAACCTGCCCGGAAACACTGTCTAATGCAGTTATTTTGGAAAGTTAAGGGTTGACACTCATTGTGGTGAGGAAAATAAGGCGTATTTTCTGTCTCTGTTGTTTGCGATTTCCCAGTAACTCTTGGACCCAGTTCTAACAGAATGGCACACTTTGGTCAAAGAATTGGAACCCTGATACTCATAAGACCTGTTGCCTCATAAATAACCCAGCTAGAGCACTATATCCCTCCACCTCTGGCCACTTGGTGGTCTCATTCGTGAAAGGCTCAAATAATTGTGTACAGCTTAGTTGTATACAAACCTACTATTTAAAGTGCTTCTGAGAAAAGCACCAGCTTAAAGAATAATGATAACTAAGTTGAATGTTCTTCTTTTAGTGGCACAAGAAGGATCTTTGTCTGTTGGCCTTTCATTTGAAGGTCCAGTAAAGGCTTCTTCTTGGATTCAGTAAGTTTGTCTGTGTGTGTGACTCTTAATGTGCCATTCTGTTAGACTTGGGTCCAGGAGTTACTGGGAAATCGCAAACAACAAAGACAGAAAATGTGTCTTATTTTCCACGTGTTCCAGTTGTAGTGGACAGTTTACTACCCTGGAGTATCTCTGGTCTTTGTATGGGTTTGGGTAACTCAGGGTAGCATGTTGTTGAGGTGTCCCTTTTTTATTGAGACCTGTGCTGTTATAAATGGATACATGACTAAAATCACATCTTTCTTATCATGTAACTGTTGTCTTTTTATTGCCTGCTTGTTCAATGTAGGTGTTGTAACAATTAAGTGAAATTCTGAAACAGAGTTCAGCAGACATGTCCATTTAGTAACTGGAATTTAACGTAGATAAGCCTTGCTATTTAGACTTCATTTTTGTAAATGCAGCCATTAAAACATTCTAGTGGACTAATTAAATTGTATTTATAGTAATAAAAGAATTTTACAAGTATGGAATGTAGACAGATTTTATAATTACCTGAAAATTGCTTGGTACATTGTTTATACCGAGCGTACAACCTTGTATCGATTGTATTCGCTATACAGAGAATGCAAAGAGTTTCTTCAGAGACTTTGACGCTGTGTAATCTCTGTGTAAATAAAATATTCATTAGCGCAACCGATAGGTATAGAGGTCTGCGAGAAGATGGGCACGGAAACCGATTGCTTGTAATTAATGATGCTGAATGATGCTCTTAGCAGGCTTGCCTGTGGCGGAGCACATATTAATCTGTCAGGACCCAAAAGCCGTCCTGCAGGCAGGCTGGTGACTGAGACATTCGTGTCAACTGCTCCAGTCCTATGAGACGCAATGCTAGCGATGCTTGTCGGTGGCTCCGGATGCACTTCTGTTGCACAGTATTCCCCTGATGCTGTGAGCAGCCTGTGTTGTGTAACACAGCTACCATTATTTTTAACACACGCTCCCTGCACAAGTGGTGTGAGGAAATCCACACTCCATTTTGTACAGTGGTGACATGGCCAAGAAATCACTGCAGATAGAGTTCCTGGGCTAGGCAGCCGCTGGATGTGTGTGTTGTCCCTCTTGATGAGCTGCTTTTTCAGATGTAGATCTTGTGATAATGAAGGCGTATGTTGGATCCAGAGGACCACTGTGGCGAGCACCTGGTGTGAAACACAATAATGCTGGGCATAGTGACACTCCACTGCCAGGGCTGCTTTTCCGCCTGGGTTCCATCACTTGGGGCTACTTTTCCGCTCAAACTGCAGCAGGGAGCCACAGCGGAGCCTCCGGCCGGCCCATAATTGGTTACTGTGGAGCTCCTCCAGACGGCGTGTTTGCCGTGACGGGCAGCCCTCTTTGGTGAATACCGATAAGCTTCGTTGCAGTACCGCCTGTTTGTGTGGAGGCTCCACTAAAATAGCGCCGCAGCAACACTGAAACAGCCTCCCTCTGAGGCAGAACTGTCTCAGGTGGCTTCCGAAGGAAAAAAGTGCCCCTAGTGGCATCCTAAGAACAAATTAGGACTTATTCTGTGTATCGGTGTTTAGTATATTTCTTAACAATCAATGCTGCGTTCAGTATTTATTATTTAGTATTTAAGTTGATATTTAAGCTTGATAAAGTTTGACATTTAAATCTGATATTTTGATGTATTAAGGTTAATATTTAAGTTGATTCAGTATTTAAGTTTAATTGATTTAAGATGCCTTAGAGAATAGTGGGCCCAAAAATAGTGAGTCAGGGAGAAAGTACTCCAAAAAAACTGTTAATACTTTTGACTGAAATACAGAATAATGAAGCATACAACATATTCCAAGGTTAGAATCTGTAGAAATAGAGTGCTTTTTCAGCACCCCACCTACAGACTTGTTCTGCATTGCAAATTTAGGTCTTAATTTGTCTTGATGGACAGGCAGAGAATAGTGGTCATAGAAAACACGTATTGTTGATCAGACTTGCCCACATCAGCTTTAAAATCCCGTCATGTGTCTTTCACAAAATATTGCCATGATGTCAAGGTTAGCTGCTGTGCTTTATTCAGCCAGGCCTGAGCTCTTGCTTCAGGGGAGGTTCAACATGTTTCATTACATGACTAATCCTGTATAAAACCTATACCAATTGTTAATTACCTCATGTAGTGATTTTTACACTCCGGCAAACAAGAGAAAACGTTCTTGCTGCATCTGCATTTCACAGAAATGCTTTGGTACAGCAGAGTGGTGTATGAGGACTAACAGTGAGTGCTGAATAAATTTAAGTTATTGACCTTGTTAATAGGTTATGAAAACAAGGCAGCAACATGATATGTATGGGGCTCGAATATGTCGGTGTGCAGGGAATTTTTCTGTGAATTTCTTGGTCCATGCAATGAGGTTGGAAGAGTGGAGTTTATTCTGCACCATTTGTTTAATTGAAATCCAGTTTTGGTTTTCACCTTTAAAAAGTTTTTTAAGGTACCGTGACACAAAGAAAGTAAAAAATCAATACAACCTGACAAGATTAATGCAGGGATGCCCTCTAAGCTGGTGTCACTGTACTACAGCTGCCCAAGGACGGGAAGGATTCTGTGCTGCGTGCAATTGTTAGGTGCTGGAAGGATGTGTGTATGGGGGTTAAATTGTGGTTGTGGTTCAAAAATGAGTCTTCCAGTCTCTCTAATGCAGCTCGCAGTTTGCCTGTGCCAGAGAAAGATTGGCTCAGGTGAGTGGATCCAAGTACTGAACCACAGGCTTTTCATAGATGTAGGACATGTGTGAGTGGTTAAAACTCGAGCGGATTGGGAAGAATGAAATTCCCTCCTAGCCCACTGCAGCCCGCACCTTTAACAGCAGAAGTTTCTATTTGGTGAACCACTTTAACAGGGATTGTTTCAAAGAGTTCTGTAGAAGAAATGGATCCAAGGAAAGATGCTTTTTACATATCGATGTCTCAGTGAATGTTTACCCTTCCCTTGGAGTTCCAGCCCACAAGTGACAAAGCATCCAGGCAGAGCGGGGGAATTTGACAAGCTTTTGGTCATTCAATGGCTCCTGGGATGGGCCTGACATGTAGGATACACCCTGTCAGTCACACCCCTGGACTGGTGTGGACTGTAGGAAGACATGGCTGAAAGAGAAGAGAAGGTTTTGGTTGTGTGTGTGTGTGTGTGTGTGTGTGTGTGTGTGTGTATGTGTGTTTGGAGGGTGGAGGTGTCCTTCAAATAATATGTTTGGGTAGAAGATGTTAAATCAGCTAAAATATCCCCTGTTTAACATTTCCTTTACTTTTCATAGATGAGCTACAGCACTGCCGTGACATTTAGGCATGCCGCACTCTGCGAACGTGACATACATTGCACATTCCAAAGTTCTTCTTGTGTAAATGGTCTTTGGTATGTTTTTTTTTTCTTTTCTTGCGAATAGATCAAGTGTAGTGACCCCACCGAGACCAAAGTTTTTCACAACATCTTGATAACAGGCACTGAAGATTGCAATTGCCCAGCTGCCAGTTACGTTGTTCAGCCCAGGTGATGATATAAGGGTGTCCAGGGTGAGAGTAGCCCATTCCACTAAGCCTGTGAGGTGATGCTGATTTAGAAGAAAGTGTCACGGTGTGATTTAATGTAACAGCTGATAGCACTTTAGGATCTGTCGGCTGGGTAGCATGTAGAACGAGGCAATGGTGTGAGAATCCCACTAGGTCCTGTCAAAAAGCTCCATTATCTCATCTCATGGAGTACCTGCTGCCCTGTGGTTTCCTGCAGCAGCAGATTGTCCAGAGAATCAGCTTTTTTAACTCCCACTAAACACTTTTAAAAATAATGTGATGTGAAGTAACTTGCGCTTGCAGTACTTTCAACTTGATGTGATTTGGCACAAACCCACAATTATGACATGGGAGTAAATCCTTTGTCAGCACTGATTATAACAAATGTAAAGTATGTTTTACTCCTTTAAGTGGACGAAGGTCAGGACCATGTACAGGTCAGTAGTTGAGAATGTGAAGCATGAAGCATGTTTGTCTGAAATGTCTTTGTTTAGGGGGTGTGGCTGTTTTGAGATGTGCTTTTGGAGGTAAGGCTGGCATCTTTTAATGCGTTTTCAGCTCTACTGGAGCCGTACAGTAGCTCTTCTTCTGGCACTAGCAGCTCACAGCTTCTGTGAACCTGCATCTGTGTGTCAGCTACTACCCAGTGCCATTGAGGAGCTTCCCATTCCTTTCCGAGAAGAGAGCGTGCAAAGTAGACCCAGCAACCATCCAGTGACGGGTGCCAGGCAGGGGGAGTTAGCAGCTAGCAGTTAGCACGAGCACCTAAGAATGTCTGTGTAAACCGTACGAGCAGTGTAGCTATGGTTACAGAGTGTGCATGCATGAATGCACACGTTTGTCTGGGGGTGTGTGTGTGTGTGTGTGTGTGTGTGTGTGTGTGTGTGAGAAGTCTGAACCAATGGCAAAATCCTGTCTGCCCAAGATAGTTCTATGCTTGGAATCATTAAATGGCTGCTGTTATGGTAGATTATCCTCATTAGTGGACATCATTATTGAAATCTGTGATGTGCCTTCTGGCATCAGTAAATGTTAATGAATACTATACTTGGGTATGTTAACAAGGTAATACTTGGCAAGCATTTACACACTGATTCACTTAAATATATGCACAGAAATTTACATATATGACCAGTTGTAATTATTTTTTGACACAGTGCCTGGATATTGTCCATGAAAATAACCACGAGCACTGTAGCAATGCCTTAGCCAGAAATCTCCACCGATCCACTAAAACATCCAACAGTATAAATTAAGAGTTGGCAAAATGATATATATTGTGAGGGGTCACCCCAGATGAGCGTAGTTCTGATATTCTTACACAGATGGGAGGAATTTAGGTGGCCCTTGCTTCAATCCAGGCCCCCACCCTGGGTCTATCCTTTGTAAAGACAGGAAAGCCAAGGTGTTTCCTGTCCAGCACCGATAGGCAGGCGCTTCCGTGCATTTTCCGCTGAGGTTCCCATTGTAGCCTGGGACAGCCGTGTGAGCTCAGCAGAACCCTCACCCCAGGCTGTTGTAGGTCTCCGTAAAATCGTGAATAGGTGACCGCACCAGTTAGAATCAAGACACCCACTGTGATTATATTTTAGAGTGAAAGGGAACTACATTCATATTGCACCCCCTGGCCCCTCTTGACGGACACCTTTTAGTTAACATCACAAAACTGTCTGGTGTGCTCAGGGTCCTTGGTTGAGGAAGACCTGATTTACTATGGTAATCACTTTTGACACCATCAGATATGTAGTCAAGTCCCCAGCATCTGTTTCTGCCTTCTGGTGGGGATGTCACAATGTGCATACAGCATTTTGGAAGCACAGTCATTCTTGATCTGGCTCACACTCTCTCTCCCTCTCTTCTGTCACCAAGGATGGGGATCGGAGGATGGGGTGGGGTGATTTTTAGATGCTCACTCGTATGGCTTAGACTGGGCTTTTAAGTGCTTGACAGACATGTCGAGTTTGCGGGTGTTTCCTGGCAGGACTGGAGGTGCTAGGTTTTAATTTTTTTCCCCACTCTTTCCAAATTCCGTTCCTCCCCTGTGAGTCTACATCATAGTTTCCATGGAAACCCCTCAAACTAACATGCTCCCCCTCAGGTTGCTGCAAGTGGCTGTGTTAGTCACTTAAATGTATCATTCTTTATACTCCACAGAAATGCACAGAGATAGCAACATTTCCATGGTTACCGCAGGGCCTTGCTAGCCTCCATGTATTATTCCATGCAATGTCTCTAAGGTAAGTAGGACAAACAGAATTCTTCCTTTTTTGATTGCGAACTAAAATTGATGTGCCTGGAAGTCTTGGCAGACTATTAGGTTTTAGGCGGTTGTTTCACACGAGCACGGTCCACTCGAAAGTGTACGGAAACTCCTCCTGCTTTTAAAAACCCGGCTTGCAATAAAACATGCAAGGGATTATGCTTAGGAAGATTAAGAAGCAGAAAGCCTTTGGCTGGTCATGTAACCATACTGGCAGCTTCCTTCTGGTCCGGTTTGAGTTCTGGCAGAGAGCTGTTGCCGCTGCCACTGCTGCCGCCTCTGCACCGGGAATACCCCTGAATTGCCCCTTTACCCTGAGGTAAAGAGTCGCAGGAGAAGACATTTGGGGGATATGAGACGGTGACATGCAAGGTGGTTGTGGACAGATTAGCTCAGGCTCAGCTAGTGAGCGTATTCATTTGTTATTCTGAGCCAGTCAAAGTGGAGTACTCTTGGTAATGTACCATGGTGTTTGCGGTTTGGCACAGTTGTTCCTTGGGCAGTTCTCGGGTAGACAGCTGACTGTTAGCATTGACGGACATTTTCTGGAATGGAAGACTATAGTAGGTGCATGAAGCAGCGCGTGGAGAAGACAGGGGAGTGGTTGATCTGCCCAGAGATCGTTCTTGATGTGAAACCGAGCAGACAGATCTAACTGCATGATATAGTTGCTAGTGCTGCTCCGGGGGAACTGCAGTATATACTAGTTTGTAGTCTATCTCAGCCTGTTTTTTTCATCATCCAAGGTACTGCTTTTCCAGCTGGTATAAATGTGTGAGTTTTACATCGTGCGGTTGTGGAGTACTAAACCAGACTCGAACCCTGTCACCGAAGTGTAGTAAACCAGAGTGTAATAAAATAAACAAGTTTTCAAGAAGTTTACACGGTGGTTGTGAACAGCAGAATGTCCCATCCTTGGCTAAGGATCATACAAGTCATCACAATTGTAGCCAGTTGCCGCCGGCTCCCTCCCCGCTTTCCCGTCTGTCTTCTGGTGTGTTATTGTGCTGTCAGTGTCTGGTTGAAAGGTCTGACTGATGGAATGATCGACCTGCTTTTCATTTGCTTTTTAATGGCGTGTCGCTGATAGGCCTTCCTGAAAGTCACTGAATGGGCACTGCAAGTCTGACAGCATGTCTCGTGAAGAAGAAGCAAGGAGAAGCGTGTGGCTACCAAGCGGTCTGGAGCTGATAATGTAAAAATGGTCTGTCCTGGAATGGAGTGTCACGTGTTTTTCCAAGTGACTTCCCCTGCTGGAGGGAGGAACCGTGAAAGCCCGATAACATCAATGTTCAAAACACCACGTCTGAGTGAAAGTGGAAAGGAAATCTCAACTGACCACGACCAACGTCACAATCTTCTGTGCTGCATTCTTAGTGTGAATCAATTACCGAAAGCTAAGGAACCATTGATCTATACAGCCCTTAATGATGTTTTTAATTTCATACAGTAACTGGAGGTAATTGGGCATTAGGATTAATTATGTCACGGGTCAGTTTTACTGTGTTACTCCTGACTGGAACATCTGTTTAATTTCCTTACTGGAGATCATCCTGCAGTGTGACATTGATGGGTGTTTTCTAAGTGTTTCAAAACTTCAGTTCATGGTCATTCTGGTAGCTTATGCAGTGACTGTTAGTGATAAATGAATTACCCATTGCAGACTTATCGAGCGACTCAAGTATGCTGTTTTTTTTTTTTGAGAAATTTATAATTTGTTGACTTTCCTCAGACTGTTAAAACAAAGATAGATTTGAGGTGGGTCGCATCTTCAATGTAAAATGCTTCATTAACTCGAATGCACCGTGCTTCTCGTCCCTCATTTAGAACTTGTGCTGAAGTCCGCGGTCGCAGGAATCGCACTTGTGTTTCCAGTATTTACACTTATGTTTAAATAGCATAGAAGTTAGACTCAAGAAGAAAGAGGCGGGTCGTATTGGACTTGGCATTTCTGTTATTATTTGGCATGACTCAGGTCTCTCTTTCCGCTTAGGTTCCTTTTGTTTTTAAGATTTGTTTTTAGTCTTTTTTTCCACGTTGCTTGGTCAACTTGTGGACTTCCTGTTTTGTAGTGACTTTGCCTTAACATGCGGACAGTTGGGACTCGTGCTGGTCTTCACAGTTGACTGTGGCCATTTCCCTCAGGCCCACAGCTGGGGAAGAGTGTTACTCTGGAAAAGATGCTGTTGCTTATGTCTCTGTGTGCTGAATAAAGGTTGCGTGTGGATAGGTTACACGGCAGACAAATGTGTGCAATGAAATCAATTTGCTTTGCTCAGATGTGAGTTTTCTTTAACTCTGAGATTGTCTCCTATAATTATTCTTCAGATTTATATGTGGTGTTTCAAATTAAGTAGGCAGTGTCTTCTAATTAAAGATCATTGTGGAGTGTGCCCAAGAATCACAGGTGAGGAGTTATTCCTGAGTGCAGAGACATTGAATTTAAAACATTTCATTTGTAATGCAGACTAACTGTGCATAGATGCTGAAAGGAGGATAGAGGCAAGAACTTCAATAATGTTTTGTGGTTGAGGACTCCTTGACATTGTCATGTTTTTGCATTTTTTTAATGTGCAAGTTAATTTTGCAGAGTCAGCATCCACCTGTTTTGGCTCATCGGAACTGTGGAACCGAAAAAATTGGATAAAACCACTTCTTATAAGTGGGCACAGGCTGGTGGCTGCAGAACTGGCTCTAGTGCTCTCTTCTCAGCTGGCCATTGCCTGCCAGGCCTGTTGTGGATCAGTGACAAGCTTTATTCAGCACTTTGCAAAGCAATCCAGTGCAGGCACATACTTCTTCAGGGGGGCTTCTGAAACGACTCTTTGACCCGCGCTCACCTCAGTGGTGAGACACTTTTTAGTATTACTGCCGTTATAGTAAAGGCCGTTTGAGGGGTCTTAGAAACCTGTTGGTTTATTCACTAAAGTATATAATAGGAACAGGTTATAGTCATTAATTGTCTGTACTTGTGTCTGTGTGGGTTATCTTGCTCTATTGTGTGGGGAGGTGTGTAGTAATCCGCTGCTATCCAAATATAATTTGACCCTGAAAAACCTGTCGGGTCCTGAATTTTTTGGGTACCGAATACCTATTTCCCATTATTTTAAATGGGGAAAATAAATAAATAATCTTTTCCTAGCCCATCGGAAAATACCCGTATAACTGTGAAGCCCTGAGCTGAGCAGGAAACACCGTTAACACCAGTTACCTCTTGAGAAACACTTAATGCTGTCATGAGTGTGTGTGTTTATACCGCGGTGCAGGACGTTTCACATGTTCGTCACTGTGTCACATGTGAGTTGAAAGGTTCGCAGCCCCACTTCAGTCTTATGACATGTTGAATAAAGGGAATAAAGATGTGTGTTAAAGTCACCCCCCATGTCCCCTTCTTTGTTCCACACAGCAACTGGAATTTAAATAAATTGGTTTATTTCTAAAAAAAAATGAAATGTGCAGTAAATGTGATGATGTGACACAGGCAAAGCAGCTGATAACTCCCATGCAGTGTGTCTGGCTTCAGAGTTTTTTTTCAATACATAGAGTTTTTAATAATTGACAGTACACTGTATGGTAGTGTATGACATTCATTTATTGACTTTTTACATTTGTTTAGATTTTTTTGTGCATTATGGACAACACAGTTCAGGGTAACTATCCTTACAGTCACCATCAGCTCGATGGTACTTAACATTTCAGCCTAAGTAGTTCAAATTCAGTACCTTGCTGAATGGTGGTGGCGGCGGCACCATTAAGTCAAAATCAAACTCCAAGCAACCACTGGCGTGGTTTCCAAGGCAAGGCAGGGAACAGATCTGGTTTGCCACTGCCTTCTTTGTGTGTTTGAGGGATGCAAACACAGAGAAAAGACCAATCCTTCATACTCCAGAGCAAGGCTCAAATCCCACCCCTCAGAAGCAGGCCAGGAGCTGTGAGGCGCCAGTTTAACCCTCTGTGCCACCATATCCCGCAGGCTTCAGTTCCCTAAAAGCAGTGAATCTTTGTTGAACCCCTAAGTTTATGGCCTCTAGTTTTAACTGCTTTAGAATGAAATATGTCGTGTTTTATGGAATCTGTATTCCTGAATGCTTGAGTGATTCATTTGCAAAACTGTGATGCAGTGATAGGATATTTATAGGGCCATGGAGCAAACTTGGAGTAAACCAAACTTCTTTGTTAGGTGAGAAGTAACCATTCCAAGATGTTATTTAAATGTGTCATCTTGAAGATTTCAGTTTGTCCCTTGTCTTGTATTCTTCCTCTTGGTCCAGAGTCTGAGGCTCTGGTTATGATGAATGCTTTGGTGGTCAGTGGGGTGAAGGGCACATGAGTGGGTTCACGGCCCACTCACTGCACTTCCCTGATGTGCCAGCTATCCTGCACATTGACTTCAGTGAGTCTCCCTCACCAAGCTTCCTTTAAATCCCACGCCTCATTGTTCTTATGCCCCAGCATCTTACTTGGAATGAAAAACAGGAAAGTGTCTGCTTTGTCTCCCTGTTATTCCAATTTGGTAACTGTTTGTATGAGTAATTGCAAGGGCTGTCCCTGCCTGCATTATAAATAGCTCAAAAGTTTATATAGATTTATGTGTTGTGTCCAGTTCGCAGGGGAGGATGCTTCTGTTGTTTTTGGGACTCACCGAGCAGCTCAGAACACTTGCAGATTAATAATGTGAAGATATTTAACCCTAAATGAGATGGCAGTATTTGAAACCGGGTACTGTTGGGTGCCAGCAGTACACGGTGTCAAACAAAAGTAGATCTTCTGTGCTGTATTTGGTCCAAGTTCCAACTGTGACACATGAGACCTGGTCATGATCAGACTGTGCTTACTGTGTGACAGGCGTGTAAATGGTGAACTTGAGTGAATATGGAGAAAATTAATTTTTTTATAGGTGCGGTATATATCCACCCCTCCATCCATTATCCTCTTTCTTAGAGATGGGACCTGGGGGAGTCTAGAGCCTATTCCGGAACAACTGTGCACTAGGCTAGGAAACTACACCTGCAATGGGAGGCCAGTCTGGCACAGGGCATGTACAGTATATCCTGTATATGATAAAGTGCTGATGCAAGGGGCTGTTGCACAAGAGGCTGGCAAATGTGACAAGGGTACATCTGAGTTCGTCCACTATGTGGTGTCTGTTAAGTACTATGGGTGACTTAGCTGTAAATTGAGATCCATTGAGTTCTCCTTCAAAGGCTTTTGGTCAAAGCTTCTTCCAGCTGTCCGGTGCTGGAAGCAGTTTAATTTTGTATGTCAGTCATCCTGACAACTGACTTCAAAGAGCCCTCATTGATCTCTGCCTTGGCGTGTGGCAGCTTGCAACGCTGTCCCAGAGCACAACCATCGCTCTGCTGTGTTGTACGGCTGGTAATTGGCAGCCATGCCGGCCTGTCAGAAATTCCCTCCTTCCTTTGCTGTTCCTCTGAATCAAGAGGGGGTCCGGCTGGTCTCTGGTCCTGTGACGTGTGTTGAATGATTTTTTGGTGAACTCTTCTATATTGTTTCTTCTCTTTGGAGAAAAGCGATCACCGAATGCATAAAAGTAAATTTCTCTTCCATTATTCTGACCTTAGTTTGTGACCCTTCTCTCTTCTGCATCTGTGTGAAAAGTCTGATTGTATAAATGAAAGCCTGCATGTAAAATCCACACGTACTATTTTGGGAGGCATTTTGCTCATTCTGCAGCCAAATGTCATTTTTAACACACACAATAAAACACCATTATCCTATTATCTATGGGGAGTTTCATTTTGCACAGCCTCACACATTTATTTGGGCTCGTTTTGCATTTGCAGTGTTATGACTGTTAAAGCTCTTATCATTGAATATTCGATTGGGGTTTCAATCTGACTGGAGTCATTGCGCTGTTGTGACTGGAACATGCATTGGAAGAGACTGGTCGAATTTTACTAAGTGTGTGGGTGTGGGTGGGGGGGTTGCCATGGTTGTCCACTGCGTGAGCTCCCCCTAGGGGCATGCTGGATGCCTGAAAGGTGTCAATAGCATTAGCAACAATGCTAGCTTTGCAGCCGCCTTGTGCACTTAGTGTCGTGGAGCCGCTCTGCTGGCCAGGATTAACATTGTAAAGGCTGAGCCCAGTAAAGTGTTTTAAATGGTTCAAACGACAGTAAAAATCTGTGAGGCAAAAAAGTTTTAAGCGGTTAAGTTAAAACTGTCATTAAGCTTTCTTCAGACTCCAGGCCTAGATTAGTACTATTGGGTGTGGAAAATCTCTTTAGCTGAAGACACACTGGGATGAACTTTGCATTGTGAGGTCGATTTTAAAGACCGGAACAAGTCGCACGAATGAGCACGACCTAAAGAAGCATTCAGTAGGACACACATACATGGACATTTGACAAAGACGGACACTCAGGCATATTTATAAACGGTATACACACATCCGCACTTGATGCAGTGCACTGTGTGTATTTATAGAGTGGAGCTCTTGAGGCCTCTCAAGAAGAGCATTTTCTTTTGTTTTTTCCTCTTACTGTGTTGCACGGGTAGGACAAAATCACTGCAGGAGAACAAAGCTCAGGGATATTTATTTTAGAGTTTGACTTCGCTGACAGCGAGTGGTTTAAAACCATTACAGGATTAGATGTTGATGAAGTTCCTCATGGCTGGGCATTAATAACCCATGCATATTTTAATATTAGGGTATTATAAAATTCTTTATTTTCAACCTTTCTCTTCCATTGATATAAATCCCAACCAGACGAACTCTCAACTGCATCACACTTTCAGATGATATATGCATAAGTTAATACATGTTTCAGTTTGGAAAAGAAAAAAGTTCTTCTGCTGTAATTAGACTACTTTTAATCTCGGTCGTAAAAATCAGGGCCAGCAGCAGACACCACCTGAATGCAGACTGTTCATGCATAGTGAAGAGGTTCCTAGATCTCCAGATTTAGTTTGTGCTCTATGAGTTAAGCCGATTTAAAGAAGATCGGCTTATTTGATTGGGATCTGTACTCCCCTTAGACCCTGTGAGTATCCATCAGCCCTAATGGTCCCTTACATTCTCTTATGTGTAAATCTAACTTTAGCACACTTTCCCTTGCATCTCGCTCTGCTTATTTCCAGAGGGCTCATCATGGAGTTTCCTTTTTCTTTTTAAAATGACTGTAATTTTTAACCCCCTGTGTAGCTTGTTATCTTACTAACACAGGCAGGATGTCAACAGCAGGATGTCTCCTGACTTGTAAAGCCAGAAAACTTTAGTTTGAAATTCTGTGTTCACTACATTAGCAGCTACCCTTCGTTTTTATGCCCTTAATTTAGACCCCATATTGGAGTTTTTAAATGAATTTTAAATAGCCACAATCCACTGGGAACTGGATTAAATATGTCTCACTTTACATTTTTGGTCTGGGTGCCATCATGATCATCTATGCCCTTCGACAAGAACATCTGCAAAAAAACCTAGTCACAGGTTGTTGGCTGAAAATGCCCAGGTCTTAAACTGACAGCTCCTGGGGTTTTACGGTTCACTGATAGTTGCAGATCCTTTTCTCATACTGATCATTTAAATTCTGCAGCAGGTACCCCGGGGGACTGACCCGTAACCTATTGCCATTTCAATTGCCCAGGCCATCCAGAGCTAAGGTGCTCAAGCATTGTAAGTTCTGCAAAATAATTTGATGTATAAAAGTGGAAATAACTTTGCATAGAAAAATAATGAAATAGCAGGTAGCCAACACCCTCCTTCAAAGCCTGATGGCTGTTCCCTCGATAAGCTCCCATCGGAAGTTCGTCCTTCTGCTTTCCTTGCATCTAACCTGTTGGGGATGGGCGGATTTTCATCTCGTTTTAATTAGAAGCAGGTGTGCTGGTGTGATCTGTGTTTCAAATCCGGCCGCTGCCTGTCAGTGGAGGAGGCTTGAGCCCATATTCATTAAGTCTCACCAACTTCATTGATCCCAGTCACACAGTTCTCGAAGATCAGCTGTAAATACTGCTGTGAGACACCAAGTCAGACTGTCTGTGTTGTTTCCAAACGGTATTTAGTAATATGTTCACGTTAACCAATTAATGAGAGAATCAGAAGACACCTCCAGGTGAGGGTAACATAAAATTAGGGTCAGAGGCTTTTCTTTTTGCAGGACATCTGATGAATGCAGTGACACACAATGAAACCTGCTTGGCTTTTTAAAGCATATGCACAGTCTGGCCATGGATTTTTCTACTCAGAGAAAACTCGCCTGGCTTTTCCCTTTTGCAAGGGACGCCGGTGGGCTGGGCCCCCATACTGTGAACGACAGATGTCGGATCAGTGGGCCTGATGCAGAATGTATCGAAGCCATTACTGTGTCCTGGAGTTAGCAGAATGGACAGCAGCATGCGTGAATGAGTGATGTTTAGCAGGTTTTCTTATTGTGGAAAGATTATTTTAATTCTTTAATAGCAAATGTTCGTGAAATCCACTGTAGTGGAAGAATTTGGAGTGTCTCCATATTAGGATACTGAGAATTGTTTTTTTTTGAAGATCTTGACTCCTAACTGGCTACGAAGCAAACTCATGGCTGTTGAGCTGACAGAACATAATGAGACTCGGAGCCCTTTGCTCCTTTATACCTTCCCATCCGACTGGCTCCTGGAAAGGAGGTTTTTCTTATTCTCCCCACTGTCAGAAGAAACCCTTGTTAATTCTTGTGTTTCCTCTCTTTCAGTACTGATTTTTTTATTCCCAAGTTTGCGAGACTTCCTGGAGCCAAATGGGTTTGGCCTATTTGAAAAGTGGGCAGTTCCTGTGTTTATATGCACCAGAGTGACAGTTTTTGTCAGTAGGCAGAATGAGAGCCATGGAAGCCATGGACAGCATTGGGTCTAGGATGAAATATAACTTTATTGGTCCCTGCAGGTAGAAATTCCAGGTTGAACAGGTTTATACTGCACGGGATGTCAAGCTGCACTATATACCAGTAATTCAACACCCCTGCTGTTATACAGAGGGATCCAGAGTCATTTACAAAACATTGTTTTTATGACAGCTGAGGGCAGTCTGAGTTTTTGTTTTTTGCCTTTGTTCTTCATATAGATCCTCATTATTTCATTTATTCATTAGTTACCAGTAAGCACTTGTCCAGTGTAAGGATGTGGCGGTCCAGGGTCGATCCTGGAGCCAGGGTATACCCTGCGCATTATGTATACATACACCCAGCATATTTTTGTTTCACTGCTGACATTTACACATTGTTTTCCCTTTCAACGGATTGTCTGAGTCTCCTTTCAGCTCCATTGTTTAACTAAATAACTGTATTCTCTTGCTCGGGCATGTGATTCGTACGGGTGGCATGGTGCCACGGTGGGCAGCACTACAGCCTCACATTGCCTGGCCTAGTTAGAATTCATCTCAGTCTGTGTGGGGTTTGCATGTCCTCCCTCTTTCCTACACAGCTCAGGTGAACTGGTCCCTCTAAAAATGCTCTTAGAATGTGAGAGAATGAGTGTTTGCTACTGTCCTGTGAGGGACCAGTGTCCTGTCCACGGTGAGCCCTGTGCTTCCGAAGTGCCGCAGCTGTGAAGTGGTGAAGCAGCTAAGGACAGTGAGGGAGTGATGTGATTTTCGCACGTTTCACTTGTTTCTAGTTGTGTTCTTCTCAGGTCAGCAGTCTCAACACCTTTTTCACACCTCTGTTTTGCTGCGTGCAGTCGGCCAGGCTGCTCACTTCCTAAACCTGTTCCCAGTCGCACCGAACCGTGATGAAGATGTGCTTCTGATATCAACTCTAACTGCTAGCTTGCTGCTGTGCAACTGCCTGCAGGGGGCACTAGTGCAGAATCCAGCCAACAGATGACAAGCCGTAGTCCTGAACAGCAGCCAGAGCTGTGGAATCTGGGATGATGCCATCACACACATTTACTGGTCAGGGAGATGGGATTTTTAATTTTCATTCCAGTTTATATTCGAAGCACACTGAGTAAAGAATGAGCGACTATGCCTCCAAAATTCAGCGGCCATCTCAGTTCAGAACCACAAAACAAACCTCAGTGGGCATCATTTACTGCAACCGCTACGGTGCTGTAAAACTCCGCTGGACGGGAAGCCTGCTTGCTGAATATATTAACTGCCCTCAAAGTGCTTTCTTGTTTAGAGTTGCAGTCCAAAGCATTTAGTGTGGAGCCTTGAATCAAAACGTCTACCTGGAGCAGAGCTACGAACATGTGGGAAAGTTCTGTGTATAATTTGCACCAGTCATTTTTGGCTGCCAACATATGTTTGTAACTGTACAGTGTGTCTTATTTATATATGCATTGATAAAGGTATTAAAGTACAAAACATCAAGTCACACAAGTTTAAAATGAAGTGGAGAGGATCACACCTTCTTTCAGAGGTCCTGCTTGCTCTCTGGCTTTCTATAGACTAAAACAAGTCACAGCTTTCCTCTTATTTATTCTTGTTTGCCCTCCTCCCCACCCGTGAAGGTGACAATGACAGGAGCAATGAGCGGCCCACTGTGCTGCTCTTCTGTCTGGTGTATCTTCACTGCGGGAAGCTTCTCTGCAGTCGGACAGCCTCACCCCGCCAGTGTCCACCTGATGCTCCCGCATTAACATAAACCAGCGCTGTTATTTTTAGAGGCAGGGGTTTGCTGGGGGCAGATGGTTGGACTTGATCCGATTAGTTTTATTGACAGAAGGAGCACGAGAGGCAGTTGCAGCACTCACCTGGCCCCATGCCGTGCCCATTCACTGCTATTCCCTGTCCCAGAGTTGCAGGTCTCCACAGGTAGTGCATTTACCACTGAGGTGAGTGTCTCTGAGCAGCTCCCATCATCGTTCGTCGCTTTTTGCCTTTGTGCTGAACTTGCAGAGAAAATCATCTTCACTTGAACTACAGTTCTGACACATGCTTTCCAGGGGTTGTTTAAATGTTAAACTTCTTTGTCGTAAATAAATGCTCAGAGCAGCTAAAATTTAAGCACTGGAGTTGCAGTCCAATTCTGTGTGTGTGTCTGTGTGTGTGTGAGTGTGTGTGTGTGTGTGTGTACGTAAAGGCATAGCTACAGTGGTATCAGTGCTGAAGTGGCGATCAGGAACCTCAGGACTTTTCCCAGTGTACAGCAATGGAAAATTTCAGGTGTTGCCCAAATGACTTGCTGGCTTACTGATATACTGCGAGTTAAAGATGAGTGAGACAGCAGGTACGCACCCTAAAATATTAAGTTGTACTGTTGAAGGATATGGCAGCCCATAGAGCATAATTTTGTATGTTGGTGGTCGTCTACCGAATACTGAATAATTATTTGTGTGGAAAACCATAAAAAGTTTCTGACATTTTAGAATAGTGTAGGTTTGAATCTAACACAGCGTGTGGAGTTTGAATGTTCTCCCCCATTTGTGAAACAAAGGCAATGATAAATAACGTTCACAACCCCCATTAGTGTGAAAACCATGTGAGTGGTTCACTACTTTTTTGTATGTATAAAGCTCAACTTCTGTCTGTTTGTTTGTTCTGTACACACATATACATATACATATAATACTTCATATTATGTAGATGGCATAATATTTAGACATAATGTATATTTTTGCACATAAAGAGTTAACAAAGCTGCATTTTGTTATGGAATGTTCTTTGCCAGTTTGCACTGGATGCCAGCCTTAAATAAGGGATCGTGGTGCAGCACCCTGGAGAATGAAAGTAAACTGCTTGCCTTAGTAGTGTGATACAGATAATCTTCGGTAAAACTCACCCCGGTGAGTTTGCCTGGAGCACACGACCTCATAGTTACCTTCACAGTTAATGTGAAGTGAACGATCTTTTGCCAAGGGTTTCACACCCCTTCCTGCAGAGAATAACTGCAGTTGTACCCGACTGTGCGATTTTGGTGTGAAAACAAACAATTTGATAAGCTTTGCTGTGGAAGCTCAAGTTGGGTGAATGACATTCAAAACTTGAAAAAAAAAAATTATGGTCACTAAAAGCAGGACTGCATGATCAATAAATGACTTGCAGACATGTTAATAATCTGACATACTGGGCAAATTTAAATTTGAATGAATGCCCTCCTTTGACTTGAGCCGTCCCCTAGAGATATAAAATATCTGCAAAAAGAAATAGAAACCTGTCAGAATACAATGTAGGTACTTGGGATATTAAGGGTAATGGAAATATATTTTCCTCATGGAAATGTATCTGGTTGTGTAGTATCCCCCACTAAATAATTCACCCTGCTAAAGAGAGTAATTCAAATGTTTTTGAAATGAAATCAGTGCTGCAACCTATATCTAAGCCTGGCACTGCATGTCAGCAACACACCCGTTGGGTTGACTTTCTAAAATCATAATTGATCAGAAGCTCATGTTGCTGCATTGCAACTCTTCCTTCCTACTTAGATCCCCTCCAAATAATTTCTTGGAATTTATAAAGTTACAGCAGAGCCCATGTGACTTTTTAATGGTCCTTAAACAGCTTTGCCCGCATTAGACTGTGACTGCTTTAACTATGTGTGAACCAGTCTGAGAGATGGTGAGTGATGGATGCACTTGGACAGGTTGATCACATTTTATTAGATTAGTTGACATTAACAATTTGGGGCTTGATTTCCTATCAGTTCTTACTCTACATTTCAAAGGGGTGTTTATGCCCCGACAGTGTGGGGATTTCTCCCCATACTGCACGCCGTGTGTTTCTTTGGTTGTCCCGGATTTGCACCCCATTCATGCTGAACCACATTTCATACCCCTCGGTTACCACAACCCTAATTCGTAAGTAGTTGTTTAAAAATGTAGGATAGACAGAAGAATTTCTTGCATTTAAATGCTTAACAGAAACCTCTTGTTGGGATTTAACAGCCTTGTGCCCCTCATTATGATTTTGCTGTTCTTGTATTCCAGGTGGTATAAAAGCAACGTTGAATCAATGGCTGTTGCTTCTTTCAGCACAGGTTTTGGTGAGCTGTGGGAAGTGCAGCAACATGGTATTAAGTTAAGTCACTGGCCTTGATTTAGGCATGTGATGGAGGCACTGAAATCTCCTAGTCTAACTGTAACACTATGGGCACCACTTTGGGAGCAGATTAACCTTTTTTGTGTAATAGGAGCAGCATGGAATTTCGTTGCAAAATCTGAGAAGGAAGTTCCTCAAATGACCATATTAGGTATCGCCACGTCCAGGCGGTACCGGCAAGGTACATGAAGTTTAACATGAACACGGCCGTACCGTGTCACATGCTTGAGGGAATAGTCATTTTCCACTGGCATCTCAGCCGTGACGGAGCTGACAAACGAGGCGGTATAAATTGCGGGTCTGCTGTTCCTCTTTATCTCAGGGTGACGTGCGGCTTGCATCGCGGAACATTCCAGTGACTCACAGAATGTGACGGCATGTTGCTGGGAAGCACTGACAGTGGAATCTCCAGGGAATTGGGCGGAAACTGGTGGCGTGGGGAGGAGTGGCCGATAAGCAGTTGTAAGTGGGCCAGCTTTACACAGGTGCTCCAGGCGGAGTGCGACGCCCCGCTTGGATGTTTGTTTATTTACGATGACTCGCCGAGACAACGCTTAATTGATCGGCCTTCCCTTGGAGCCAACTGCCTGTCAAGCGTGACCCCTCCCCCCAGGTTCCACGCTGCTTCTTTTCAGGCTCCATTGTGCTGCAAAGCACTGATGATATGTACATGGATCCTATATGCATGAAACCCATCTCAGGGTAACCTTTCAAGCACACAAAAATATACACACCTGGTGTGTCCTTTTGTCTCAGCAGTATCAGTGCACAAATTGTTTGTGCTTCTCAGACCTAAGTCACCAGGCAAGGAATCCTGTCAATGAGACCATAAAACCTTGTGCGTGTATTATTGTGAGAATGTTAAGGTTTAAAGAAAGGTAATTATGCTGAGACCCAGAACCAACCAAGCTGGAAAATTTCCACATTTATGCGGTGCTGAAGTCATCTTCTGAGACGTACTCAAATGAAATCAGCCACGCCATATGGGTTCCTTTTTTCCCTTTTTTAATGACGGCACATTTTTATCCTTTCTAAGGAAAAGGGAAATTTGCAGGTATTTTTTTTGTAAAGCTGTCACATGTTTCACTGCAAAGTGTTTTTAAATGTGTATTTTTTTTAAGACTACTGCTGAAGGCTATGGTGGTTTTAGCTGATCTGGGGACACATGTTAAAGGCTGGTCTTTTATTTCAGTTGGACACAGGCTGGGGCCTCGCTGGAACCTGCCATTCTGGAACCCTCCGTTCTTTTTCCAAACAGGGAACGCGAGGCAGTCGTGAAAAAAGTTGCCTCCCTTAACACAGGCCCTCTGTTTCTGTCCTGCTCCTAACTGCCTGCATTGTTTGATGCTTCCATGTGATTTCTGCTGAATAATATTCAAAAGGTGGATTTATTTGCAATAATTTTAAGTCTGCCTTCCTATTTAGGGGATACCTAATGCAACTGGGCTTTTTGAGTCTCAGTCACCTCTGGATTTGAGTGTGTGAGATTTTTTTGTTAATCCCACTAAATGAGAAGTCCAGTTAAGGGGGTTTGCTACAGTGAATGTGGTCAGCTGTTTCCTTTTCATGTCAAATAATTTCTCTTGCCCTGGATCGAATATCTAATTCGAGAGAAAAATCTTGCCCCAACTTTAAAAAAAAAGAAAGAAAATAGCTAATGGTGAAAATTTTATTTCAGAATGACGAGACATCTGTGCTCTCATCCGCCCCACCTTTGCTGGGAAGAAGAGGCAGATGTTTGTAGGACCTCCCAGCTACAGCCCAGCTGTGATGGAAGACAAGGGAAAACAGATTTAATTTTCTGTGGACATGTTTATCAGGGATAATTTTTTAACCTGCAGGCTGCATCTATGCTGTATGTTGTTGTTTGCAGCATAGAACAAACAGAAAGTGCACAGTAGAGAACTGATAAAGGAGTTTAATTGGCAATGATTTCCAGGATCTGAGCAGAAGCGTGGCATAGAAATACACTTCTCAGGCTTTATAAACTAGGTCATGAACATAACTTGACATGTTGAGGAATGAAGTGACTGGCTTGACATTCCTCTTTAGCTGGCTGGAAATAGAGTTACACTAGTAGCCCATTTATCTCAGTGATGCCAGAAGGTCTACCTGGTCTGTTTTAAAGTATCTGTCAGCAGAAGTAACTGACAGTCGGCTCTGTTGGCCTTAAGATTCCCCAGTTTAGTTATGTCTTACCCCACACAAAAAAAATATTGTTTATATTGACAGCTGTGCAGATTCTTTTAATACGCATATATATATTTAAATTGTTTTTTAGTTGTTATGGCAACGAGCAACTTTAAAAAGTGGAATAATAAATCCTTACAGCTAAGCCAGCTGGTATCTGTCAACACAGCTGATGCAGTTGAATGTTGTCTTTAAGCGTTTCCAGCATTGTGTCCTTTTTCTAAACTTCTTTTCTGGCAGTATTGAGAGATTTATCTGGCTTTACGTGGCATAAGCTCAGAAACACCTCCTTCAGATCACACCTTTGGTGGGGTTCCGGTCGTTCTGCAGCCCCCCAAAGACTATGAAGGAAAGTTGGACGGATGATTAACTTTGAGAGTTTCGACTACGGGCCTTTGGGACGGATCCCTAACCAGGTTGAGATGAGAGGCTCTGCTGCATAATGTTTCCCAATTAGAGCTTCCAGAGCCACAGGAACGAGAACATAGCAGCTGCTGTTGTGTCGCGAGCGGCTCGGAACTTTACAGCTACATCCAGGCCCACACACCAAGGAGTAGACGTCCTCAGCTTACTGCAGAATGACTGCAGTTTTGCATTACAAGAGCAGCGTGCGTTTTGTAAGGGTTTTTCAGATGTTCATGCCGTATCGTTTTTTTGTGTGTTGAAGGTGCCGGGTTATTTGCGTGAGCCATAGTTACGTTGCGGGGGTCCGGTGAGAGGAGCAATGCCCACAGTCAGGCAACACATCCGGCGCTGCTAAATGTGGTGATTTTGGGTGGTATTATTACTGTTACTGTATGATAATAGTTGAATGGTTTCAAGAAATTCCCCCTTTTGTCTGCCCTTCCGTTGAGTTTCAAAGACAGGCACTCTAAATGAAAACACATAACGAAGGGAACCAAATCCAAGGACAGATGCAACAAGACCCCCTTGTAGGTGTAATTCAAACATTAACCAAAGTGAGTCACGGACCTGTACGGCAGGGTGGCAGTATGACATCAGCTCTTGTCTGTCCTTTACATGTGTTTCTGGACAACACACCTTTATGTTAACCATGAATGCGCAACTGGCCTACATTTTCACTTTTTCGTTTAGCTGACACTTTCCTCACTGTTGAGGCACAGTGATTTACTCATGTAACAGCTGGGTAATTTTCGGTGAAACAATTTCGGCTAAGTACCTTGCTCAGTGGTATTACAGCACAAGGTGGGATTCATACCTGGGACCTCTGACTGTACGGCTTTAGCGCTAAAAACTGCTCCACCTGCTGTACCGAAAAGAACTTTGATGCCAGTGAAGGCGCAGAAGAAACATTATGGCTCGGTAACGATTTATGAATTGTGGCCATCTTAATCACTGTCAGAAATAAAGCGGATATCAGAACGGGCGGAGGGGGAGTTCTTTTAGTTA
The DNA here is from genome assembly GCA_900497675.1 of Arapaima gigas. Taxonomy (NCBI): domain Eukaryota; kingdom Metazoa; phylum Chordata; class Actinopteri; order Osteoglossiformes; family Osteoglossidae; genus Arapaima; species Arapaima gigas. Next base: position 1,377,048 of record UFQX01000236.1, on the reverse strand, counting down.
TAGCAACCTCATATATTGGAGCCACCTCCCTGTGTCAGGACCAGAAAGTGCTGAGCTGTGGGTTTCTGCCCTGACAGTGTACTTCATTAGCAGTGATCTCATGTGGCCTGCGGTGGACGTGTGCTGGGTCCAGCGGCCCGTGGCTACCTGTTTCATCTCCTTCCCAGCGAGTGGACCAGGCTCATTACTGGTTAATAATTAATACTCTGCTTGTACACAGATTTCACTGACGTCCCCCTCGCTGCTTGACCCGCTGGCTGGTGCTCCCGGCTTGCAGGGAGAACGTGACCATCTATGGGTTTCAGAGCCTAGGTAAGGTGGAAGAACAAGTGCTCGACAGGCCCAGAGCGTCCCGTTATGCTGGTTTGTGGTAACTAGCTGCGACTAGATCACAGCCTCTGGCCTGAAGTATCGCCGGGAGAGCTGTCCGGTAAACGGTGTGTGCGCAGCATGGAGCATGGCAGGGAATTCTAACGCTCGTGCCGCAGGACTGCTCTGCGCGTCCCGGTGCCGATGTTTCCATGGAAACGCTCCCCTCCTCCTACCCGCGCTAGCCGTGGATGTCCCTGTGGGCTCACTCCGTTGCGTAATTCGCAGCCACGCTGGGCGCGGGTGCAGGGGCACATCTGAGGCACTGTGTCGTACATGATAATCCGGAGCCACAGTTTTCTAGGGCCTCACGAAAATCTAAATGGAAATGAACAATTCTGCCCATCGCAGCAGCCTGCTTCATCACAGCAAGGGAAATGCGGAGGACTCTAAATCAAGTGGCGCCAACACACACACACACACACACTGCAGCGGGGATCTGCTGCCAAAACATCTGTACCAACTGGCAGAGTAAATAAGGTGCTCCACCTGACTTATTGCAGAGATAATCAAGCAGTTTCTCAGAACAACGTTGACCACAGACAGGTCCAGTTCACCTAGACGTTTAGATGCGCTGTAGCGCTTTGAGGGTTTAAAGTGCATCTCCATCCAAAAATGATTTTATAAAAAAATGAACTGTTACAAATGACTTAACATCTTCACATTCGAAACTGAAATGAAGGTGTTTTAAAACACAAAAGGGTATCTGAGCTTTGGAGCCAAGATTTTGCGCGTTGGCCTTCATTAAAGATGAGCTTATAAAAGATGGAGCCTCATGCCTCTCATTAGTGAAGGAACCTTCTTCTAATATTGCTTTTTAAATGCAGTAATCCCTTGGGAAGAATCTAATTCTTTCCAAAAAAAATGTCAGATACTGAATTTTTTGGATGCTGAGTACCTATTTCCCATAATTTTAATAAATAGATAATGCATGCCCAGCCCGTTGGAAAACACCTGCGTAACTACAAAGCCACGGCTTCAGCACGAATAACACTGTAAACAGCAGTTGGCTGATTAGAAAAGACTTAATATTGTCGTGAGTGTGTGTGTTTATACCGCGGTGCAGTGTGTACAGCGCAGCACATCTCATATGTTAGTCACTGCGTCACATGGGAGGTGAGAGGCTCGCAGGCCCACTTCAGTCTTATGACATGTTGAATAAAGTGACCCCTGTGGAGGTTCTCCATCGCGAACATGTATGGAAACGGTGGCCTTTGTACTGCCAGCATTCATGTTCTCATGAACGTCTGGATTCAGATTTGTGATGGAAATCAGTTTTGTTCCCTGGAAATGTTCTGGGTGATGGTGGGCTCTCTTATTACTTTCCATACTGTATTTCACTATATTCCTTACTACTTGACCGTAATGAATTACTGTACATTGTGCTGTGCTGGCTCGGGGTGCATATTTGGCTCTTTGTGCATAGCTATGCATAATTACTTGTTTTTGCGTTTTGTTAAACATGTCTGCTACATGTGCGTGACCCATTTTTTCAAATATTTTTAACTTACAAGGTGGTGGATTTTACAAGAGAAACAAACAAGCTTATCCTGCTTCAGAGATTTAAAAAAAAATCATCTGGTGTGGTGAACATTAGATGGTCAAGCCTTTTAAAAATGATTTTTCTTTGCATCAGGGGCAATCAGAATGTTCCCTGGCCCTCCAGTCTCCTCCCAACCTGTTTCTTCTACATGTTCTGTAAACAAAAGCTGTTAGAAATTGCTTCATTAGTTCCCGATTTTTCCCTCAGGGAGCGAGGATGAGGTCTGTCGTGGATCCGGAGAGGGTGATCTCTAGCTTGCTGCCACAGTTGCCTTAGTTCAGTGCTTTTGCCTGGGAGAAATGAAGAGTCCACGTGGGGCGCTGTGTGTTATCGATTGTTATTACTGTGTTGGGGCGTGATTTGGTGCTGGTTATCTCCTATTGGTCCTTGGGAGACATGAAGTTGTTTATGGAGAACATCTTATGAATGCATTGGGTGTCGGAAGAAATCAACTGCACACCTTAAGATGCTGGATAAAATGGCAAGTTTATTATGGATTTTCTCACATTTCCTTCATTGTGCCTCAAAGACCTCCTGCTCACCCAGAGTATGTGGATTTTGTACAGTTCTGCCTTTTGTTAACCACAAATGTTTGATAGTAAGGCAATAATAGTGCGTGGCCAGATCCACGCTGATCTGCCGCTCCGTGTTTTGGTCTGACAAAACCAGGAGCAACAGCTGTGGAATAGTCATTGTGAGCCAGACCCGCTGGGGTCATTCGGTGTTTGCGGTGGGTCTGTATCATTCTGCCCAGGTATGACTGTGTGTAATGAATGAATGGGTCACGGAAGATGGAAACACACCAGCACAGTGTCAGGATCTGCTGTTAAGTCATGAAGGTGTCATGAAGAGCAACTGTTCTCTCTACTAGCCTCCCCAACCCTCTTTCGAGCTCAGAGGCTTCATTCTTTCCTTTCTTCTGTGAACAATAATGTCGAGAAAATGCCAAAAGCCCAATAGCACAGAGCAGCTGCGCAACAAAACCCCAAATCAGTTTAAAGAAATCTGCTGTGAAGTTTCTACTTTGTGTGGCTCTACATTCTAATTAATGGCTTCAATTGTATTCTGAGTAAACAGGATCTGAGCGGAGGTTTGCCTCTAATATTAATGTTCATCCATCAAGGGCCTGTATAATATGTCATGTACAGGAAGCTGCATGTGTCAACATCTGAGCTCGACCTGTCAGGGACCACGATGCTGGAAATGCTTCACAAGACGTTGGATCTGCTGATCAAATGCGGTTTTGTTAGATGGGACTTTACACTGGAAAGTGGGGATGACCTTCCTGCTGTCTAACTGCCATGATGTCGTTTTTAAAAATTGTTGCCGCATTATGCTGTGTTGCCCCAAAATGTGTTTAATTAGACAGAAGGGCGTCGCTGAATGTACAGTTACACAGTTAACATTGTTATAAGTGCATTAGCATGCCTATACAGTACAGCATGTCTTAACATTTACAGGGAAGTGTTGATGCAGTGAGAACATGTCAGCCTGGGCGCTGGAGATGACTGACTATTTTGGCACAGCAGCAGCCACAGTGTTGTGCAGGGCAGCAGCAGCAGATTTAATGATTCTCAATGGACAGAAAGCAGTCTATCAGAAACCTGGTGTATAGTCACTTTGTGCTTCTTTTAGCCACGGATGAAACCACTTCCATTTCCCACATTTAGTGGCGAACTCTTATCAGTCTGCCACAGAGAGACTGGATGTGAGCTTGAACGATGGCCCTGAAAACTGATAAATGTGGTGAGAGAATATTTATTACTCGTGTCTCGACATGCCCAAGATGGCTAAAGAATGACCTTGTCGGCTCCCAGAGCACCTGGTTCACCTGGTTGCGGCCCTTTACTTTTGGACGAACCGTGTGCTGTATCACATCCCAGTGTAGATAGCAGACCCGGGTAGCAAATGAAACGTTACACGCGGTTTCAAATAATACTACAGCTGTACGTTGTTAATGTGTCATTTTTGTTTAATTTTGTGATTTTGTGTGTTGGTCTAAGCCAGGTTGACAAGAACTTTGCTTAGACCTCCTAGGGTTTTTAGGTAAGTTAAATTATAGCAGAAAGGTTAGAGCTGCCATGTTGAACCGGAAAGGTCCAGGCATTCCACCTCCTGCTGTAGTACCTGTTAGGAAAGGTACTTACCCTAAATTGCGCCGGGAAAAATTGTATGAAGGTTTAACATTGTGAGTCTCTGGAGAAAAGCGTCAGATTAGTGAGCAAATGTCAAGTTTGAAATTTCCCCCTGGGTGTCCAGTATAGGAAAGTACTTGTGAAACTTTTCAGTTTGTGCAAAACATTCTTTTGTGACAATAAACCGTTTTTCATCCTACTCCTGTGTATGTGTACATTAACCTCTTTAACATGCTCGGTTTTTTTTTAACACTGCTGGCATCTTTAGAATCTCTTACCCAGTAATTTATACTCTTTTCTGTAAATAAAATGTATACATTTGTAAATCAGTTTTTCTCTCGACTTCCATTTTTTGTTGTGAAATTGCTCTGCTCTGATTTATGATTTATGGCGGTGGTGTCTTAGGTCAATTTGATTGTAATGTCTGTCATATCATCCTTCTGCGAGTGAAGAGCGATAAGAAAAGACTCTCATGGTTTTGTGGGCATCTGTGAAGGAAGTAGGAAAGTGTATGTCAGGTTCTCGAGGCAGACTGTAAATGAAAATGTAAATTGGCTTTACAGTCTGTTCCGTATGTTTTCTCCGCATGCTGCTCTATTTCAGGTTTTCCATACTAAGATGTGGAGGGCATTCTCATCCTTCATTGTAAGACCCATTACACAGCGATAGGGGTTGTGGGAGAATGTTGGATGCACTTTGAGTCAACACAAGGCTGTAGTGTTGCTGTCAAGGCTAGCAGGTGGTTTAATAATTCTCTCTCAAAGATCAATTTAAACCTTGAAGGAACCGGAGGTGTGAGAGATTTCTTTGTTTTACTCTTGAAACTCTGCACCTGAACTGCTGTAGTAGAACTGTGAGCTTCTATAATTTCTTTTGAATAAGTCTGTTTTACAATTGGGTGAACAAGAGCTAGTCTGACCTTTAACTCTGTATAATTAGGAAATATCAATATATGAAGAGTGGTTTGGAACATATTTGAAAGGCGTATTCAAAGTAGAGAGAATTTTATGCGTTAGCTAAGATGGAAGCCTAACCCTCGCAGCACGGGCCCTGTTGGCCTTTGTGAGTTGTTCTGTTTACTGCAGTAAACATCTCCGGAGTGCTTTACTAATACCAGAAACAAATAAAACTTTATGATTTATAAAAGGAACTACGCAAGGTTTATTAAGCCGTGTTCTTCAAGCCATTGAGCTGCACAGGAGGCCTGTCTGTTGTTTGGTACTTTAAATTATGTGCAACATGAAGATCGTCAAGTCTTTTGCCATGTGAAGACATGAGAATACTGGCACTTTCAAGAAGCTTTGCTATTATTAGTTGTTAGTTGTAACAGAAATGTTTAAAAATAGGTTGGGAAGCACAAGTATTGGTGAAATGCCAGGTCTGTTTTAGGTGTAACAGCAAATCAATTAATGTAGATTTAATAGTTTAAGTATAACTGTATGGTGGCCATTGTAGACCATTAGGGACAAGGTGGCATTTCTTTCTTACGAAATGCTCTCTTACGGTATAACGCTGTTGAAGAAATGGGGGGTTAGATTCAGAAAAGTGCAGATTTGAGCAATCGATGAGCTGCTGGAGCTGCTACAGAGAAATGTCAGAGCTGTGAGCAATACTTTAACACGGGAATGATGAGTTTGCTGTCATGGTGTTGTGTACAGCACAAACACGGAGGGAAACCCGGGTTAGCGGGCAACTTTCCCACAACCTTCAGTCAACCCACCGCGGGCACTTTGTCACGCACATTTGAGTTATTGCGGGGATGTTTGCCGACTGAAGCTTCCCTTGAAAAATAACCAGCTCAGATGGCCAAATACTACTGAGGCAGAGCAAGATCTCCCAAATGTGCATTGAATAAACACCACTCTGTGTTTGGGTGGGAGCCATAAGGTAGCTTTACAACATTTGTGGAGAAAAGGAGGGATTCACAGCAGTAGAATTAGGTGCTAACTTCAGTTTCATTCTCTTGTTACTTAAGTGTGTCTCACAGTAGTACACAAAAAACAAACTGCTGAAAACAAACTCTTTCCCCCGTCTTGCAAAGTCTTTGTCAGTCCTAGTTCAAGGTCAGCTCTTCTCGCCTGGTTAGAGTGAAAAAAGAATAATGGCTAATGAATGGGGACAAGTGAGAAGATTGCTGAGCAGGAGGGAATTTGCATTAGGAAATTGAAGCTGTGCACTGAAACTAGGCAGCGAAATCAATGGTTTTGTTGGGTGGGTCTGCAGTGGGCCACTTACCATATTTTGTCAATGCCTCTTCCTGGTTTGTCTCACGCTGCAGTCAAGCCAAGACAGACCAGGTTTTACCACAGCACAGTGTCCCTGCACCTTCACCGAAGCTGCGGAGCATCGTGGATCCTCTGGTTGCGTTTGGGAATGATTGGGAATGATTCTCTGCTACCATCCATGCCCAAGTTAGCAAAGAGATTCAGTGGTCAGTTGCCAGTCCTTTCCAGGATGCCTCATGGGTGTTTTTGTACCCCACTATCCAGACATAATTTGTTCCTAGAAATTGGTCAAATGCCACAAACATTATTTCTTACGAAGACAATTATTTGTTTGCTCCAGGTTCGTCCCAGAACCCCCGTTCAATGTCTCCAGAATAATCCTGACGTTCTAAAATACCTATTTCAGTGTGATCAGGGACACTTTAAACACAGTTAGTGAGGTAATTCATATGGATTTGTGTGTTTATATGCAGCTACTTTTTTATTTTATATCATACGTTTCTTTACGTATTAGCAGCAAACAATTAATAGTGAAATTTATGCAAAATTGAAGAATGAAAACAGTGTAAAACACCTATTGTACTAACGCGTCTTCTCCACTCAGATACCGAGCTGTTAATATATACCGCTCATTATACGAGGAACGCGGGAACCGGGAGCTCCAATATTTACGTAAAGGTGTGTAATTTGTCCACCCTGCCTCGAACGCGAGACAGATTTAAATACGCCAACGTTATCAGCCCGTGATTTATGATGACCAGTTTCCCCCCAAAACTACTCATGCACATAAGTTACTGCAGCAAATATTCTTATTTCTTCAGTTTTAGCCACCAAGATTTGATGGAGTTGTCCTTTCGTTTCAAGTATGAGATGTGAAAGTGGTGTTATGTGCTATCTAATTCATTACTATCATCTTAACTGGACTTTCAACATCTGTTAATTGCAGGTTTAATTCTCTGCTTTCCACTGCTTTCTGAACTTTGTATATGAGCTGCCCCTTATTGCCCAGGGGGCCCGGTCTCTGCTGCTGGAGTCGGGTTGGGCTCCTGCAGCATGTGTGTATGTATGTAGCAGTCAGAGAATCAGAGCTTTCTTGTTACGCTGGTCTGTTATTTTGTTTTTTGGAGGATGATGCCTCTTTTTTTTTTTTAACCAGCGTGAGGAACAAGTGGCCACATGGATAGCAGGTTTTCATGCTGAAAGGGTGTTATTTACATAGCATATACAACACAAACCAGAGATACGGACCCTTTAAAACAGATCATTTCTCAAGCCTTCAGACCAGTTACCTTAAATGCCATTCTGGATTGTCTTCTACTGGTCAGCAGCTGGTCTGTATTATCTAGAGTTGCCATGGTTGGGCGGTGGACCGCTCTTCATCAAGGTCTTCCGTGCCTCATACAGTATCTGCATCACTTGTCCATGGACTCCAGTGTATGCATCATATGTCTGAACTTGTGGTTGATCTACTACAGAGCAGAACCCCTGTTGCAGCAACATATCATCATTAGGTAGAGACTACAGCTAAGATCATATATTTGAAATATGTACTATCTAGGGAACAAAAAATGTACACACTGCTTTGGTCTTGAAATGCAGACAAAAAAACATGTTCTTCAGGAGGGTTATTTTTTCAGTGTATAAAAACTGAACAGTATGGTCATTTCTGATATTGCTTGTGCTTTTAATTGTATGGTTTGAATAACACAGTGAATGAACCAATGAATGCAATTTATTTAATGCAAACTTTTATGAGTGCGATTCGGGAATGACACAGTCCTGGTCAGCAGATTCAGATTCAGGCCAAGCTTTCTGCTTAATTTTGATCTACTGTGTTATGGCTGCACAGCATGATGGCACAGCTAGCGCTGCTGTGTCACCGTCTGGGATATATGGGTTCATCTGTGCATTTGCTCACCCTGTTTGCATGGCTTTCCTCCCACCCTCCATAGATATGTGCTACAGCTGAATGGGTGACTAGATCACCCTTAGTGTTTCACCCCGCAGTGGCCTGGGGTCCCATCCAGGGTGTATTGTGATCATCTTTGCACCCTCTGCATTTTCAGCTGACAGTTAACAACACTGTCGGTGAGTGTATTACAATTAAAAAACATATTTAGCCAAAAACACTAGACTGTAGCAAAACATTCTGGTGGCCCAGTGGTTGGTGAAGGTCAAAGAAGAAAGGATTTAACTCTAGAAGCTGAAGATGTTATGAAGCCTGTTTAAGAAAGAATGTGTCACAAACTGTACTTTTTTCATTATTTTTATGTACTTTATTGTGTATTTAAAATGGAATTAGTTTTTGTTGGTGAAGATTACTGTATTTAAAGTGCTCTGACCTAAACTAAATTTTTTTCCCATTAAAACTGTTTTTTATTTTACAAATTACCATGGGAACACAACTATTGCTTCCTAGCAATATTGACTAGATCGATTGTATTGAGTAATCTGATGAGTGTTTTTATTAAAAAAGGCAGCATGATGGGGCAGCTAATAGAGCTGATGGTGTGTGGGTTTGAATCCACCTCTGGAGTTTGCATCTTCTCCCTGTGTTTGTTTTCGTTTCCTCCCACAGTCCAAAGACATGTGTTTCAGCTTAAATGGCCACTGTAAATTTCCCGTAGGGTGTGTGTGTGTGTGCGTGTGTGTGTTTGGGTAGCCTAGTACCCAGTGTTTCTGGGACAGACTCTGGTTCACTGAAACACTGGCTGGGATAAAGAGGTTAAGGATAATGATTTAAAACATTTTCATCAATAGTATAAATGTAATTTGCTGTATGTTTGGGCTGCCAGGCAAGACGTGAGCTCTGTTAGCCTAAGCCGAAATGTTCTGCCATTTTACTGCTCTGTCCAAGGAGACTTTGTTTTTTTAAGAGAGCCTATGAAGCACGATGCTTCAAAAATATTCAAACCAACCCTCTTGAGACTTCAGTGTGCAACCTTCTGGGTACCAGTACACAACAGTGCAGTCTGTTGCATATGCATTACTTGTGAGTCCCAGTGAAAACTGGTTCTTTTAAATATAATGGAGAACACAGAATTCAGCCTTGAAGAGCCTGTTGTCTCAACTCCCTCAAAAGAGGCAGAGGATTTGTTAGTAGTGTGTTATAGGTATTTGTTGGTTGTGTTCAGAAAGTCTTGTTGTTGTGAGGTGGGATTTAATGAGACGTGGATGGGAACTGCAGTGGGGTTGATTTGGGGAAAGAAACCCAAAGAATAACGTGATAAAACAGACTGTACTTTTTCCTGTTGTTGATACTCAGTCATCCTAGTCTTGGCTTTTAGATGCCACGCACCTTCCCATGATTCCTGTCTTCTGACTGAAACTCACCTCATGCCCTTGTCATAGGGCTACCATCGGAGTGTGTAGAGGTCCATACATAACATCAGGTGTCAGGGACCACCCGTCAGAACCTTCATGGGACGTTGTCCGTCCCAAGATCTATATGGATTTTACAGGGGCAGGAGAGGCTCGTCTTATGGACTAAGTTTGAGGCCATTAAAATCCAAATCTTTGGTGCTGAGAAAGGGGAAGTCTATTGGTAACTTCCACTTTATTGCTCTAACATAGGCTGTATTATACACAGGTCCTATTCATCTTGGAGAAGACAGCAAAGAGCTTCGGTCAGATGTTTGATGACAGCTTGAAGAATACTGGAGCTATTTTGACCAAATGTTGGCCAGTAGAAATAGACAAGTTCATTTAAAGTATAGATATCTCATTATGAGTTCCTGGCACAAATTCTCACAACCCTCTTGATTTCCAAAGTCTCTCTATCCATAGTTGAGGCCCTTGAAAGAAGGATACACTGTTGTGTCCATAGATCTAACTTAGGCACTAGTGGGGAAGGTAGAGTCCTGGTTTCAGGATAGAGTGGTGGTGGTGGTGGTGGTGGCCACAGGGACATTTGGAATGGCAATGGGAAATAGAAGCAGAAGCTGATTCTGGAGGAGCTGTACACAGAGGAAGAATGGATAACTAAGATCGTTGGGATGTGGTAGCCAGGAGCATATGGATTGGCGCTGGAGCATAAGGTCTCTTGGCCAGAGCTTAGTAAGCACCAAATTCTTGATCCAGGCAGTCTGTGGTGTTATTCCAAGCCCATCTGACCTGGTCAAGTGGGGGAAATTTAATTCTCCAGCATACTGACCACATCCAAAACGGACATTGGAGCATACCCTCAGCAGCTGAACAGTAGCACTGGGTGACTGAACCCTCCTGGTGCCACAACCAGGAGCTCAACGGTGTGGCAAAGGCTGTCAGTATGGATACAGTATAAAGTAGGACCTCCTGAACAGCAAAGATTTCTGATCAACATCACAACTCTACAATCAGACATCGTTCTACTCTCGGTGACCTGGGTAAGGTTATATGATGTGGAAACACCTAAAACACCAAGCGACCGCTACATCAGCCTCCATCAGAGATGTTGTTTTCGGGTATATTGCAAGATGAGTGTAATTTAATAAACAGCATCTTTCAATCCCAGTCTAATCCACCTGAAACCCACTGAGGATGCCCAGCTTATATCGCTGGAACTAGGGCTTCTCGCAGGATGTTTGGACTGCATTCTGCACTACCCTCGCCCTCCTCCTTCTCCTCCCTCTCCTCCTTCTGTTTGCCACCCCCCCCCCACCCCAAGCCGCAGATGTTAGCCTTTGCCTTTCCATACAAATTCGTGATGTAATGGGCAGAAGTTCCAAGATTTCGAAGAGATGCCAGTAGTGTGCCACGTATTTGTGAGCTCCACTTCCTTCACTTCCATCTTAGGGAGGACATAACCTAGACAGCAAGACAGATTGAGAAGAGATGATAGAACACAGACAAGCATGAAGAAACAAACTGTGTATTTAATTTCATCCCTCCCATCTCTTGTGTCTCTGTAAACACTTTTGGATTCTAGCACTCGACCTAAACCTGAAGATTACTGTTTACTTCTGTTTTACCCTTTGACAGGGAGCTTGTGCTCACTTTTGTATGTAGTAATGTGTCTAAACAAGTAAATTGGAAAGAAGGAAAAGGTGAGCATGTCTCTACAGCAGTAGTAGAGTATTTATTATTAATAATAATAATAATAATAATAATAATATTATTATTATTATTATTATTATTATTATTATAAAATAGTGGAGTCTGTAGTTGGGTTCCTTTCCAGTTACTGGGGGCTACGTTAGATTTGTGCAATTGCGGTTGTTAATTTGCATCATGACATGCAGAGTAAGCTTATGTGGAAAACAGGTGTCTCTTTACGGAATACCTGCTGGAGCCCTCAGTCAATGTAAGGTCTGCAAAGTTCATGCACATGCAGCTCGGCTGGCTTTTTGTTCTATTAAAAACCAGCATTAAAATGGATCTGCTTTGGCAATGTGCTGAGGGACTGTAGATTAATGTGTCGCTCAGTTTGTGGGAATTGCTGTAAATGACAATAAAACTTTGGACTAACAGGCCCACTTGGCGCTGGAGCTGGAGTCACACTCGTGAGGTGGGTGTGAATTAAGCATTTCCACAGTTAATATTCTGTGTTACCGACACGCTTAAATTTTTTCTTCACCTTGCATGCTTTGCTCAGGGTGTGTGTGTGCAGTTACTGATAGTTGAATTAGGATCATTTACTTTGTATACCTACTTTGTATATTAATAAATATATTCAGAGATAAATCAACACAGGTTTGTTTGCCTGTCATTGTGGGGACGTCACAGTGACCATCACTCTTACACCATAAGTAACTGCTAACAGTACCTTCCACAAAAATGACAATGTGAACAGTCATTATGTTTCAGCACTTAGATTTCAAAAACCAGGTAGTGTTAAAAAACTACAACTTTTGCCACAAGAGAATGACTCAATAATAGTGACTCTGGATTTTTTTGGAAGACGTCCCCACGCACACTATTGGGAGAACCATCCCTAAACAGAGCTTATCCTCAAAATGGGGGACCAGTGTTTCGGGTTTCCCCACGGTTGAGACTATCTGGCCTTTTCAGAAGGTGGTTGATTTGTCTTGCAGCCAGGCCCTTGTGACACACTCGTAGCACAGCTCCAGCAGCTCCTCCTCACTGTCGTAATAAAGCACACTCAGTCAGCCTTTACTGTCTGCTCTAATAACACTTTAACCACCTCTGGTGGTATTAACCCTGATCCCCGCTCTAGCCTGGACTCTCTTCGTTTCTCAGGCAGTTTTGAAATAATTGAAGTTTGCAAATGCGTGTTCCTTTGTGAAACCCCTTTGTAAGCCCAAGGCGTTGGGTAACAATAGCTAAACAATGGCACAGAGGCGGTATAAGCAACATTAGTACGATCGGTTCAGCAGACCACAGTAATGCAACACTTCAGCAATTTACATCCCAGCTTTCCAAACACCTCTTGTCTTGAATCAGGAGTCGTGCGCTTTCTCTTTTCCATCCTTACATGGTCTCTCTAACCCCCCCCTTTCCCCTATTCAGGGCTCTGCAGCCTGTTAGGAAAAGCATCACTTCCTCTCTTCCCAGGCTCAAAGTCCAGATCGAGCTCTTCAGCCCATGTGCATTTATTTTAAATAAATTTGCACACACTTGAAACAATAGGGTTGTGCATTAATTAATGCAGTCGCACAGAAGAGTCAGTTTTACTGTGTAGTCGCTGTGTAGAATGCCGGCTTTTTGGACTGAGATTGCATCATCTTTGCCTGCCAAATTAACTAAATCGGTTCAGGAACAGGCAAAAGCTGGCAAATTTTTCCTGCCGATAGACGTGTTTTGCAGCCTTGCAGTGCGGTACATACCTGCTGCAGTTACATCTCATATGGGGTTTCCTCTCGCTTCATTTGCATAATCCTATGCTATGTTTTTGACTCAGTGGACTTCCCATAATTGGATATGCTTTGGTGTTAATCTAGCAGTGCTTGCCCAGCATGTCCGCCTGTCTTGTATATAGTGTAAGAATAAATTTTGCTCATGTGACAATTTTAATTATTTTAATGGATTAAGCCCCTGAAGAATAAACTGACGCAGAATGAGCTGTTGTCCGGGGTTCTTGTAGGAGTAGCATGACGGCGCAACAGTGGGCATTCTCTTAATTCCATTCTTTAATAAAAATATGAATCCATTTGTGTTACTGCTTCTCTCCGTCTGGTTCTCAAACCCTGTAATTGCTAAAATGCTTTTGTCTGTTCATTACTTCAAATGACACTGCTTGGTGAGGCTCCCCACATTTTGTACCCCCCCCCCCCACTGCAACTTTCCTTGTTTTTTCTTTGTCTCACTTTCATTTATTCCTCCCTCTACATCTTTTATTCTTTCTTTTTATTTCCTCTTAATGCCTGTCTAATCTATTTTTGTTAACCCCCCTTCCTTCTGCCCCCCCTTCTCTCCCTCCCAGTGATGTGATGCGAGTACTCTGAAGTGCACACAGGCGAACCCCTCTCACAGAGCATGCCTCTGAGTCCGGCAGCCGGCAAACATGAGCCATCCGAGCAGCAGCAGCAGGAGGAGGTGCAGCAGCTGTGCGCTACCAACGGCAACCAGGGGGACTCGGACAGCTCCAGAGAAGACTGCGTCTACGACACGATCCGAGCCTCCGCCAGCGCCTCTAACAAGAATCCTGCCGGACCCATGGAGGAGCCCCACGGCAGTGTCATCATCGTCCGCATAGGGATCCCAGACCTGCAGCAAACCGTGAGTGATCCTGACGCCCGCCTGCCCGCCCGCAGGCTCGCTCGTTCGCATACTCCCTCCCTCTCGCTCTCTCCTCTGCCGTCTCTCTCTCTCTTCCACGCACGCTGATGAGTCGCAGACCTTCATTAACACAGCTGTAGACTTTACCAACTCTGCAAGGTGCATTGCTGCTTGCGGACAGGCAGAGTGGGGGGCGACGGGAGCACAGCGACAAGAATGACCACCCTTTCCGTCTGGGTGGCTTTCTGCGGAGGTGGTCCCTGCGGGTGCGTGAGGTGGGCTTGGAGGTGGGTTACTACCTGTGTGCCAGGCCTTGGACCTGCCCTCTCCTCATTGCTCTCTCACTGTGGGTTTTCTGCTCCGGAATCTCCTGTCCGACGGAGTGTAGCGACAATGCGCTCTGGCCAGCTGGCCAGTATTTTTATTTGTGTGCAAACTTTAGTCTCTCCCCTGCCTGCGGCGCACGACGCTGCCCAGGTCTCCCCAGCCTGCTGCGCACCTGCTACCCTGGCGCACCATCTACATGTCTGGATGCTCACTAGACACACCTCTGACATTCCTGCAGGTGTGACCGATTTTCCTGATAAGGTTTAGCCAAGCAAGTGGATGCGGACTAGTAGTAGTCAGTCCTGACTGCATTCTGGGAATGCTGCTTTCAGACGGAGCCGTATTGACTGCATGAAGGCAACCAGGAGTAATTGTTTCACAAAGTCATTTCATTAGAATCCTTCCAAAGGCATGCGGGGAGGGGGGGGTGCATTTGCAATTTTTACTTAATAGGCGGCAGCTAGTTTTTTGTGTGCAGTGCTGCATCTGGCAGCTACTCTGGAATGCATGTATTCACTCACTCATTCATCAGTTTATGCAGTGTGGGTTTTTAAAGAGACAGCGCCTTGGCGCTACGCTGCCTTTAAAGGCGCTAATGAGCCTCTTTGAAGGACTGTAGTAAAGCCCCAGAAAGGCAGCTCGTACTGGCCACTCCGTGCCATGCCACTCGGCTCCTCTGCGTTTTACATAATGACAACACATTAAGTTTTCATTACCGTGGCCACGCCCTCGTAATTCCGCTCTCATTTCCTTCCCGGGTTTTGTCCGGAGAGGCTCCTACCCTTTTAAACGTTGTTGAGATTGTTTTCTGTGGGCCTTGACTTCTGCCAGGCGTAGTACGACAGAGCTCTCCTCCTTTTCCTTTACTTCCCACAGTGAAGGGGTGCATTAAACTCCTGGAGAAAAGGTTTTAGCACATCTGAGTGATGTGTTATTTCTGAAGGCTTCGAATAGGCCAAAATGAGTTTGGCTTCCTGAAGAAGTAATGTGCTCCAGGCCAGTGAGAACACAGAGCTACGAGACTCACCAATGACCAGCCAGGTTTCAGTGTGATTGTGCTGTTTAATTCAGTAACCAGCGGATTCAACACAAGCTTTGTCTGAGGTTCAGAAATGAGCAATGGACCCCCAGTGGATGACAGGGAATATTGGTTCGATAGCAGGCCTGGGGCAGTGTTGCGTAAGTGGCTGGTGAAATTGACAGGAAGGATGAAACCTGGTCACAACCAGTATCAGTTTCTTTGTGCAAAACACTTACATAAACATTCAGATGGGTCACATTTTAAATATATGCAGGTAATTGTTTGCTTATTTGTGCCAAAGTTAGCAGACCTGGAGATAATCTGTAAAATGCTGCAGTAGACAGTAGACTGGACTTACTGATGAAATGGAAAGTAACCTGCTTGTTTATATGGGTTCAAATGTTTGCCGGATATTAGGCTGGTTTCTGTTTGGCCTTTCTGTAATTCCTCGTGTCAGAATGTCAGAACCGAAGGCTCCATGACATGATATGGACAGGAAGGCTGTCTCATCTCCCTGCATCCTCCCTGCTCTTCAGACTTCTAGTGAGTCCTCCTACTGTCCAGCCTTTGGCCTGTAGACCCTGCAGCACCAGGACAGCATTCTGCCTGACCAGTCTGGCCACTGATCGACGAAGGGTTCTGTCCTTCATGTCCACACATGAACTGGTCACGGGCTACTGCAGTGCCCTTGATTCTCACTACCTGCCCTTTCTGGATCTCCTTTTAGGCGTTGTTACAAATCTTGTAGTAAAACCAGGCCAGATTTGTCACTTGGCTTGTGAGAATAAAAGATTTCTTGGGGATATTGTTAATTGTTTTTCCATAATAACATAAAATTGAACGTCGTCCATCACCAAAAATAAGCAACACTTTCCTGCTGCACATGATTGCGCAGTCTCTCGTTTCAGCTTTCAAGGATGTCTTTCTTAGGAAACCCGGGTGGTCAAGCGTCGGTCATGTATGAAATGGGTGCGGGTTCCTGTCCCAACAAGGCATTAGTCACATGTGCAACATACTACGGCGGCAGAGCCACTGTGATTGAGCAGTTGACTCTGACATGTAACTGTAATGTTTGGGTTGTGTGACTCCTACTTTTCATAGCTTTTTTGACTCAGTGAAGCTGTAGGAGGTTAGCACGGTGGGTCAGTGAGTAGCACTGGTACCTCATTGCACCTGGGCTGGTTAGGTATGAGTTCAAATCCTGCTCAGTCTGTGAGGAGTTTGCATGTTCTCACCTTCTTTTCTAAATGGTACCCAAAAATGTGCTGAGGTTTTTTCCTGTTTAGATTCTTATTCTAAATGCCTGTTTCCCTCCCTCATTTGCTCTGCTTCTCTGTCCACACCAGACTTTTGTCTGACATATATTTGTCTGGCTAATTTGCACAAAGGACTAATGGATACAAACACCGATAAACTGACTTCAAGCTGCGAGGAATCAATTCCCCTTGTAAACGGTCTTAATGAAGGCTGCAGCATCCTCTCCGGTGCGGACCCCTCACGCTACTGCACACTGGCTTTCTAAGGTTTCTGGCCCCCTCTTCTGGCACAAATGTTCCAGACCAGCAGAGATGCAGATTCTGTCTCTAGGTTTCCCACCGCCATCCATCACTCCTGCACACTGCCCCCCCCCCATCCCCCGTACGCTCCAACCAAACGGTAGCCTGCTCAAACAAGCTGCTCATGTCCGTCTAGCTCCTATTTTTAGCCCAGTCAAACCTGCGCCAGACAGCACCACCACTGGCCTCTGTGGACTGAGTTGGGCCCCCGGCAGCGTGCACCGCCAACTGGAGGGTTCTGTGGGAGAAATAAAGGAATGGTTGGTTTGGCCAGGGGGTCCAGAACAGTAGTGCAGAACCACTGTGGGACTAAGAGCAGAGGAAGTGGCTTTGTTCTCAGATGAAGTGTTGGCCAGATCCAGGCTGACTGCACCAGTCACACGTCCACTCGGCTGGAGAAACGTGTAACCCATCCCAGTAATGCCACTGGTTCCATTGGGAACCACCCAACAGAGTTACACTTGCGATCCTGTGGCGTATTAGAACAATGGATTTGTTTGTGTTCCAGAACGTACACTGCCACCTGCCACTTGAAGGAGAGAAGTGCATTACCATACAGCAGGGAGCGAGAAATGATTTTATTCCAGTGTCCGAAGACATTAGAATGTCTGCAGATCTGAAGCGGAGGCTTGCCGATGAGCTGCTTGTGTCTGTTTTCTGGTAGCGTGTGAGACGGCCACGAATCCCTGCTCCTGTCATAACAAAGGGGATCGTGGAAAAACGGGGCGTCAGTTTTACTCATCAGCTCTGTCATGGTCAATTATTATACATTAGATTGTGAGAAAGTAAACCAGAGTGCTTTTAACAAAGCCTTTTGGTTATGGCCAAGGCATTAATCTCCTGCTGCCTGAAATAGATTTCTGATTATTATTTTTTTCCCCGCAAGCCAGGCAAGTTACTAAATTTAAGTTTTAAAAACTGCCAGCAAAATTCAAACGAAGTGACACTTTCTTCCCAGTGCCAGAGTGAAGTTTCAGATTATTGAGTTTGAAAGATGAAGACTTGGATCTTCTCCCCATTCTGTTTGTCTATGTAGTCAATGAAGGTGGGGCAGCAGCGAGGAGGAGTGCAGGTGGTGGAAATGGGTGTTGCTTTCCGGTGGAGAGATCGGCTCTCTTGAAGACCTCAGACTCACGTGGCTCAAGACGGACAACCGACTGGTCTCTAACAGAAATGCATCCTGGGATATAGAATGGTGACCACAGGATTGGAATGCCCCTCTATCCTGTCTTGCTCCACCCCAGTTTGGATTGTCTAACGTTGGAAAGCCAAAAACCTTCAGGGTAACTTAATAATTAAAGCATAATTCAACTCCCTTTGCTAAACAGTCATAATTCACCGTGTGGAAATTGGGGGAAAGATTGCTTGGCTCATTACCACAGTGAAAAGAGACCCAAATAAAACCGGGTGCGATTGTCACGTCTGTCTGCGCGCTCCTTTCTCTGTGTGGGGCAGAAAGGGTAAGGTGTACGTTCAGCCCTCCAGCCTTGACTGCTCTCTGCGGCGGTCATCTAAGAGGCCTCAACTTGGTGACCACGCTGAGGATGCTTCATGGAAAGTGGTTGTTGGTTTTGTCAGAAAAGGAGCCTTTGGGGGAGGAGGGTGGCGGGCTGCTTAGAGCGACCAGATGGCCTCGCAAGCTCAATTCGCCAGGAAGGCGTCAGCCAATCACTGTCATGTACAAGAACAGGCCTATTATATAATTCCAGAGAAGCGGGCGCTGTACTCTGACACGTTGGGTGTGCGCACGCCCGGCAGAGAGAACGTGAGGGGTGCTTTGTAGCTGCCTACTGTGGCTTGGAACCTTATTTCTCAGTCTTTTGTCTGAAGCTGGAAAGCCGTGTGCCGCTGAGCGTCAAACAGGCCGATTTGGACGGGCTATTCATTTAGATCAAATCCAGATGGAATGGAGCCACGTGTAGCAAGTGAAGGGGGGGCACCGTGTCAGCAATTCCCTGCTACGTGCTTCAGTGACAGGAGGCCTTTGTTCCTCTTTTTGGGGCACACGATGTATGGAGCTTTCTAGTAAGCAGAGATAAAAACAATGAGAAAAACACAATGGTCAGTGCCTATTTGCCTTTGGCAAAATAACAAATGCTACATAACATCTGCAGTACAGTTTAATCATTTAGTGTAGCATTCACTTTTCCGCAAAGTGATGTGCAACCACCACTGCGTAGTATTTACCTGACACCTTCATCCAAGGTGACTCGCAGTGCTAAATACACTGCAGCACTTCTAACAATCCTTCACCCACCTGCGCAGTCGAGCAGTTCATCTGAAACACACGTCTTTGGACTGTGGAAGGAGCCCGGCGCACTCGGAAAACCATGGAAAGAACATGCAAACTCCACACGGACCGTGCATGACTGAACCCGTGTCTAGACTGCTGTTTAGCAGCTATAGTCATATTTTTTAGTTTTAACAGGATGATACAGGCAAAATCACGTGAAAATAATTTCTTATTTTGTTACGCAGCAGCAGCAGGGTCAGAAGGGAGAAATGTCAGACTTGTGAACACGCCCCATGGGAAAGGGGAGAACCCTCAGGGAGATGAGGTTGTCTGGAAAGGGGCCATCTGAGCCCCTGTTGATGATGTGGACTCACATGTGTTTGCAGACACACACACACACACACTTGTAGAGAGATTATAACTGTGTTAGTGATCGATTGTTGCAGGGTGCTTGTACAGGTGCAGCTGCTGCTCTCACTTCGGTGACCCACGGCGACGGTCAAGCGTAATGAAATATAATAGCTGTACCCGTCGAGCCGTGTTCCACGCAAGTTACATGGATGGCACACAGTCCAGAAAAACCTCACATCGCCCGGGCGTAATTTCAGAGAAGTGCATTAGCCGTCTCTGCAGTTTAGAGCTGGTGTTGATGCAAATGAAATGGGGTGGATACTGGTTGCACTCGGAAGAGGTTTCATCAGCGCTGCCTTTCATCCGTCACTCAAGAGCTGGAAACAAAAAGGCCAGACCTTTGACAGAGTCATGCTTTCTGCTTGGGTGCTTGAAGGAGGAGGTGGGGGGAGGCTGTGTGGCCCGGCGCTGATGCTCCCTCCATACCCCCCGCCCCACTGTGCTCACTGTGCTGCAGGTGAAGAGGACAAAGAAGCGTTGTGCTGATAACAGTCCATTACTCCCCCAGATCTAAGTCCGCCTTTTAAGTGGCAGGCTCTTTACTCAGCTGTGGGGGGGCTCCAGCTTTCGGGATCGCTCTCCTGCTGTAGATAAGTGTACGTTCGTGTTACCCACCATCTGGACAAGGCAAAATTTAACAGCATTTTTTTTTCCATTCAGATTTGAAGTATGACAAATGTGCAACAAATAGAATATGAAGAGAAGTGGCTTGGCCCTGATTTACTTTGTTTTTTTGGTCTTTAGATGATACCCACGTAAGACACGCATGATGGACCCGAGAAAACCATTGAACTGATGCGTACAAATTTACACTGAGAAACGAATCTCTGTATTAAGTCGCACATCAGTTGGTTCTGAGACTTAAAATACATCTATAGTGAAGACTTACATTTCAGGCTTGGAATGAGGAATCCAGCTCCTTTTTAAACCTTTTCCCACTTCCTCCACGTACAAAAAAAAGCTTTAAAAATGAACGAGACAACTTCTCCGTTGCCTCGTTCATTTAAACGACAGAGCACCAGATAAAAAAACATTTTAGTCAGAGTGATAGTGTAGTACCTCACCTAAACTGCAGCCTTAGCGTTACAGCACAGTGACAGTCCATAATTTGGAATCTCCTTCTGCGCTCCGTTGTTCATTAATTAGGAACGGTCACCCTCAGCATTTTCCGCTCATGCATTTCAATATTTGTCTCAGGATTTAACGCATTAACTTGCACTAATTGAATCAGAGGCAATTCTGTGAACTGTCCCGTTTAACAATTCACAGCCCTGTGGGTATTTAATCACATTAGGTCTGCTGGAGAAGCTTCAGTGAGCTTTCCTTACACGAAGTCCCAGGACGCCCTGGCAGATGGGAGATGGATAGTTTAGGGTGGGATTCAGAGCAAGACCTCGACCTGCAGCAAGGTGATCCTGAATCCAAATTGGCGGTGACCCCACTGACTTTACAACCAGCTCTGCTGAAGCCATCTTGCTTGCTTTCTGCTCATATCCTTCCCGACACTCCTGTCTACACAGCATGTTAGCAGATTCCTCCATGTGGACCATCAGATCCACGAGCTACAACAGGAGGGCAGGAGGAAACTCGGGTGTTAGAGTTAAGGATGTAGCGTCCGTAAACTGTTTTAGAGGAGCGGCACCAGCATATTCCTGTGCGCAAATCACGGTTAAATGGCTATAAGTCATAGACTTGGACATCACGACCTGAATAAGAATAAATTGCCTTAAAATAAATGATCCACACACATTGAAGAAGTATTCACAGAGAAAGTTTTGTGAGAGGCGTTGTTTCCTCACACTGTGTCAAGTGCCGCTGGATTGAAGAGAGTCCCCTCCCTTACCTGGACAGTCCAGATCCACGGCTCGGCAGTCGGGATCTAGCGGCTCAGCTGTGTTTGGCTGAGGCTCGTGAGAAGTTGCGCATCTGTGATGGACAGATTCATCTTTCAGCACTCTTGATCCGAGGTCTTTACGGCAAACTTCCCCTATGATAAGCGCTGAAATGCGATGCATTGGCTTCTGTAGGCGCCCTCCTACGCTGGTGATCTAGCTCAGCCACGGAAGGCAGGAGGAAAGATCCTTTCTTGATGCTGTGGATATAGAATTAATGGAAAGCTGTTCTTTTTAACATTACTTCATTACAATGCGCTTGTTTCCATATATCAGGCTAGGTCACGCTAACGTTTTTAATTACAAGGGAGGGGAAGCGTCAAGACCCTCTGCTTATGGCACGGAAGGAGCTCTTGAACATGCAACCATTTCCTTTCCTTTCCATCTGTTTGTGCCAGAAAGGCTTTTAAGAGTGATGGCCTTAATTTCCTTGGCACCACTTTGTGTTTTATAACATAACTTCTTCCCTTCCACCAACATCTGATTTTGAGATGTTTTCAGGTAGACATTAAGTTGCAGTCTTACCCCAAATTACAAAGCTTTCCGGAAAAAAAAACCCTTTAGAATGCGAATTCTCACACATCGAAGATGTAATTACTGTCGGTAGAAATTGATGTATTTCAGTTGAACTGGTGAGTCTAAATTGCCCATCGTGCGTGTGTGTGTGTCTGTGTGTGTGTGTGTGTGTGTGTGTGTGTGAGACATTGCTCTGCAGTACAAATGTGCGAATGACTGTAAGCAGTCGTGCCGTGTGTATAGAATAGGATAAGACTTTATTGATCCCCCCCAGGGTAATTCGGTGTATAATGGTGCAAGTCACCTTGGGTAAAGGTGTCAGCTACTCGCTGCATAATAATCATTGTATGTTGCCGGGTTGTGAAATGCATCTCCTAATTGAAGATGTAATTGTAAATGTAGATGTCTGGTGATGCAGAGTGTTGGGAGGTGCCACCAAACCCGAATATATTCCTTTTAAATGCAAAAAGAATGCAGAAGTAGGGGTATTAAATGAAACGAGTAATAAACTCCTTGAAAAGTCCATTTCTTGTAGCTGAAATGCGGGCATCTTGGGGTATGAGTGATATTGCTTAAAATTTTTTTGAAGTGGAAAGATTGTGCTCCGTTTGTAAAAACATCTAGCTAGTACAGGACAAATGTTACTTCAAAAATCACTCGAGTCACCGTGGTCACGGCGGATAAAGGAGATGAGTTTGCAGCTGATGGCTGCTTCATACATGGGGCACTGAGGAAATAAAAGGCTGTTTAGATGTGTTTCCATGTTGATGCTGAAATGTTGAAATTATCATAGGAGCGTCATGGATTATGCATTGCATTTTAAAGTTATTTCAGATATGAATGCCAATGCCTTCTTCCCTTTTCCATTTAATGACTTTTTAATGACTCAAATTTTTGATGCTTGAATGGACATCCCTCCCCAGCAACATCAAACAAGCATCTTCTCGGTGATGTAATCTGCTGCTTCTTCTGCACATTTTATGCTTTTTTTTGCTTCTTCAGTTTACCTTCAAAAAACAAGCAAGCATTAAAGGCAAAGTAATCTGGGGCCTGGAACACAGCAGACATGCAGCATTTTGGAAATGAGGAAACACAAAGATAGCTTCTGCGAATAAAGTGGGACTTTTTGAGTTGTTGATGTTAAACTATAAGGTCCCTGAGAAGATCCTGCTCTTGCTCCAGTAACAACACCCTCTTGTGTGGGTTGTTGGGTTAACTAACTGTAAGTTGCTGAACAAACCCAACATTGTAAATCACCTTGGCCAAGGAGTCAGCTAAACAAATATAATAATGTATAATAAGGAGGTTTGTAGTCTGTGGTGCAAAAATGGGGACCAGTCAAAGCTGGTAGCAGATTAAGGGTGAAATAGTGATAGAGTACCAAGTGTACACTGTATTGTTTGGAATGAAATAAAGACCAACAGCTACTAAAGTGCTTCCCTGAAAAACTGTCAAGAAGAAAGAAGAGAATTTTGATCAGTGGCTAAGTTACAGGTGAGGATTTTGTATCATGTCAATCTGCAAAGGGGAAGAGGGGAAGGTTCAGAAGAGCAAGGGCCAAAAGGGGCATCTTGTACATTAACAGGTAATTCAGGAAGAACATGACTGGCACACTGATTTATACCCAAGATCAACTCCCCGCCAGCTTGCCTTTTACCTCACGTTGGCTTTGGGTGTTACACTGCCGCATGACCTGTCTCAGATGCGAACCATCGATTTTCCTTCCCCGCACGAAGAGACACATTCGTCGCTTTCCTCTTTTCCCCGTGAGGCCGGTTCTGCTGATCAGCTGGGAGCAGCGGAAAGCTGGACAGGTGGAAATGTTTCGCATTGTCAAATCCTGTGGCACTGTGAGCATGATGCATTATGGGAAGCATGTGGCGGCTTGACAGTTCCGTAAGTAGCTGAAGATTTCTTTCAGAACTTATACTTCAGTTACGGGTGGGTGAGAGTTGATGCACATTTATTTATTTAACAAACGTTTCTATGCAAATATCAAGGAGAAAACAGCTGTACAGCAGTTTTAGAGGAGAAAATAGGTCCTAACAAGTAAGAGAGCAGTTCTGGCAGAACCACCAGAGAATGGAGTGAAGGTTGAGTAGAGGAGGTTGGTGTCCTAAGTCATTTACTATTTATTCATTTATACAGCTGGGTAAACTGGATGAGGACCTTGATCGATACAGCAGGATGTGGGGTTTGGACCCCACTTGTGATAGACAAGATTAGCACAATTGGATATCATTTTATTTTGCTTCTGCTGTCTAAAACAGTGTCATGTACGACAGTATAGTCTTCCAGCTGTAACCACTGGCATTATTTTTATATGTATAACACCCCGCTGGTACTTGTAATCCAAGAGGTTTAATTTTCTCCCTCAACTTTTTGGTTTGGAATTTTTTTTCTTTCCCTCGTCTCTCTTGCCAGAAGGTTTACTTTATTGTGTTTTTCCCCAGTATCTTTTGTCTTGTCATTAAGTGTATGGCTAATATTTTACCTGTAGGCTTTCTTTATATTTGTTATATGTGTTCTGTTGTTTTAATCTGTTGTTCAGCGCTGTGGGTCACCACGTGAGAAGAGACCTCTATAAAAATAAACCGAAATGAAGCCAGGTTCTTTGATTTGATGTCAGAAGCTCTAAAAGAAAAAAATTGGAACCGTAACTTTACTGAAAGGCGGAAATATAATTTCAATAATTGTTTAATCTTAATTATAGTTTTCTCACTCAGTAAAGTCACCTGCCTTTGAGCACCAAGGAAGAAGGTGATGAAAAGCTCAACGCGGCTCTCTTCTACGAAGGGCTTCTGGAGCTGATAGCCTGGAACATTGTTTTGTCTCCTGCTGCTGGCGTTGTTGTGATTAATGCCCTTTGGTTTACACCACATGCACATTGTTTTACTGTGCTGGCTGGGGTGGAGAGATGCTCCACAAAGTGATGCATCAATGTCTGTTTAACGGCAGTTGCTGTGAAACTAGTGTAGCCGACTGTAGTTGACGTGATCAGAAACAAGTCAGCTTTTCTGAAAGTCAGGACCTGGGTGGCTTCAAGACTGCCTGGTATTTGTTTTGCCAACGTTTGGAGAGAAGTTGTAGTTATGCTTGCAATTATTTTTCCTACCTGTGATCAAAAACCTATCGTGCACAAAGATGCCAGTTAGTATAATAGTTCAGAGGCAGTAGACCTGATGAAAGTTTCAAGCAACATTCTGTTGTTGTTCTGATGTTATGTATCATACCAAGATGCAGCAGTAAGATGTTCAGCCTAAATTGCAAGAAAGAGAGCGATTCAGGCAAAACCGCAAGATGTAGAGAAGAAAGCGAAGGTTGAGTACAGGAGGTTGGTGTCCAAAGTTATTTACTATTTGTTCATTTATACAGCTGGGTAAACTTTACTGGAGGAGTTTCGGATGAGGACCTTGTTCGATACAGCAGGATGTGGGGTTTGGACCCCACTTGTGATAGACAAGATTAGCGCACCTGGATGTTGGTTTATTTCGCCTCTAGTGTCTAAAACAATGTCGTGTACGACAGTATAGTCTCCCAGCTGTAACTATTCAGTAAGATGCTCGGCCTAAAATGTGTCTGAGTTAGAACCCAAGTCCACAAAACAACGACGGCCGTTTGCTTAGCTATTGTATGACATGGCGTAGCTAGTATACAAATGGTAAACCTCACTCGCTTAGATCAGCACTGAACAGGAACCAAAAATATGTCTATAACACATTTACGTTCATACGTTCCTCTTCATGCGTTACTTTTGTGTAATAACAGGTATTAATGTTCAACCATTGGCGGGACACTGTCAACAGGAGTGTGACATTCGAGAGGCAGGCACAGCTAAGCATACTGCTCTGACGGCTGTGTGTTTTAATGATTATTTCACAGCGCTGTGCTTTCGTTCTCCTGCTCCCACGGCAGGGAGATCTTCAGTGAATGCCAAATGAGCAGAATCAATTATTTACAGCTTGACACAAACTGCGTTGTGAGCCGGGGCGCTGGTGTTGGAGGAGGACGCGCTGCCTGGTCCGCTGATCCGAGCGGCGAGCGCACCATTGACAGGGGGAAAGGGGTCGGGGTGGGGTGGGGGCCAAACTCCTCCACTAGAGGAGAACGGTCGTCGAAAGGATCACCGTGACAAAATACACGCCTACAAACACCTGTAGGTGAAAGCGCACCTTCATTGATGCATACATCTATAAATCTGGCACCACAGTGGTCTTGAGTCTGTCCTGCATCCCTAGTGGGATGTAAATCCGTCACAAGGGAATCACACACTTGTTCACTCACACGTACACACACGCCGACGGCAGCCTGAAGTCATGTCTTTGGACTGTGGGAAGAACGTAGGAAAGAGAGCCACACAAACGTGGGGGCCAGCACAGACTGAGCTGCATTCAATTCCGGATTTATCACATGATCACATACAAATAAATGTATCTAAACACACAGGCATGCGTACAACAGTCTGAGCATGAAGTAGTTTCAAAGCTTCTATGTCTAGCTCATCTGTACATGCACGTTCAAACTGCTCTGCCCGCAGCTGACACAGGCACAGCAGTGGGGCTCCCGGCCTAAAGCCTGAAGTCATTACATAAAGGTCACCGCTGCGTGGTCTCCGTAAACAAAGCGTCATGATCTCAGTCGTGACAGAGAAGTCTGAGTGTCTCCTGCCTGCTTGCTTTTGCGAATTGTTTCTCTTTCAGCTGGTGCAGTGAATTGTGGAGAGTCTCCCTCCCTCTCTCTGTGTTTGTGGCCATATTCTACCTGAGCAGAAGTCCGTCTGAACCCTCCTCCCTCCCTGTACGGAGTTGATGTGGTGGTAGCTTTACCTGAGAGAGAAGGTGAACAGCAACATGCTGCGCAGGAGCACAGCTGTAATAATCATCAGGAACAAGGGAAGCAGGAGAAGGCAGAAGAGTTAAAGATGTTAAAGATGCCCAGGGACTTGGTGGGGCTGAAAAAACAAGTTTCGTATCACAGGGCTGACCAGTTGCTTTTTATGACAGAAGCTGAACCATCTCTTCAGAGAGACTCCAATTCTTCATAATCTGTGACCACAGCTGTGAAATATTCTTGTAAAAACAAGACTCCTGTCATTGACTCTAGTTCTGTTTGGCAGTAAGTTATTATTTTTTACAGTTTGGGAGTAAGTTATTACACTTTGTTTTGAAGTTATTGCACCTCGAAGGTTTCTGAAAAATGCTTCCAAATGAGAACTTTACAACATAATCAGCAAGTGTTTTTTTTTTTTACTTTGGTGGGGAGAAGATACGGTAAATATTTGGAACTTTAGCCTGGTAACTGCGATTTCACAGACATTGCCAAATGATTTATTTTCATTTTTAGGTTATATGCTGTCGATATTTCAAGTTAGAGCTGGAGACTAAATATATTCAGGGAATTTGTTCGCACAGTTCTTAAAATATAACAATGGCTGGCAGCTTCCTTTAGTTCAAGCTGATTTTTACCTTCACATAAAATCGGAATCCATAAGAGAGGGATGAAGGCAAGCGGTTTTTTTAAAAGACGGTCTTGGTGCTGAGCGATAGGGGCGGGTGAGAAACAAAGTCTGACCACAGGAATCGTGAGGCTTGTGGGTGTTTGTTTTGCCCGTTCACACGGTCGGCTGTTTTAGCCAAAATATCACCTCAGTCTGCATACACAGTTACTGGTACAACGTCCATCCCCCAACAGGACTCCGGTTGCGAACCCATGCCTTACAGTTGTAGAAGATTCTCACCATTTTGGGGCTTCTTGCTCCTTAAACATCCACGCTGAAGAAAACTGTCTCTCAGGCTGAGACAACACACTGTAATTTCATAGAATTACCTCAATTTTGACTGCTTACTATACAGACACATGAGTCTTAAAACTTTTATACTGCATAATGTATTTTGATGGTGATGCGGAGAGACGCAGAGCACATTATACCATGCAAGTGAATCAGTATGTATGAGGAAAACATCATTTAACAGTCAGGTTGAATGCAGCGACAGCAAATGCACGTCGACATGGCCAGGCGTCACCAAACAAGGATGACGGGTTTGCAGGAGTACCTATTTTGCCATGAGGGTGTTTAGAAGAAAGAACACAACATTTTCCAGTTTACTCACATTGTTGGGGTGTCTCTTTGTGGTTTAACTATGCAGCATGGCAGTGGCAATTAGGTGGGCTAAAGTTTGCACATTTCCCCCGATTTTCTGAGCAGGCTGGCACAAAAAGGTCGGTCGTCTTCAGTGAATTTCTCAGGGCTGCTGAGGAACAACTAACACTGAGTAGTTTATTGACGCCCCACGGAGAGAAGCAGACAATTATGTCCCACGACTCCTTGAGATTCAAGACCTTGCTTTGCCTTTCATTCTGAGCCGTCTTGGTGGTGAGAGTCGAACCGACCGCAGCATCATTGCTTTGGCAAAGCACGTAATTGATGGATTAGCCGTTTGAAGCCTGGCTCTTTATTGTCTGTAATTATAAAACAAGCTGGCATTTTGAACGCAAAAGAATGCAAATTCCAGTTGCTCAGAGTCTGTCAGCCGAAATTAAATTTCACATCGGCCGTGTTTACAAACCACATGCTTTGAACCAGACACATTTCTGCAATGTGCTGTCAACCCGCAAAGCGGTGACGCAGGATCCTGGCGCAATACTTAAATCCCAGTGTTTTGAGTTAAATAAATGAAAATGTCAGCAAAGTGCATTTAAAGGCATTTCTGCCCTTTCTACTTCGGCACATGTCGCCGGTCCTCGCAGCGGCTCCTAGAGGTATCACATCTGCTTGAGTCTGTATGAAAGCGACGTGTTTCCACGGAAATTTCCAGAGCGTATTGCACACGCTTTCTCTCGGGAGCTTGTACAGAGGTTTCCTAAAAGATGCAAGTGAAACACTGTTTCTGGTGCTCTGGCATCTCCTTGGGTTTGCTGATGCTCCTTTGGTGGATAATTCTCACAGTCAGAGCTCTGTGTGGGTCAGCAGGATCTCCCTTGATTCACAACTCCACTGTATCTCCGTTCTTTTTTCACATTCTAGCTTTTGACCAGGTTTTCGAATCGCGTCTGCTTTGGGCCATGGTTGGTATTCGGTCTGTTTTGAAGCATCAACCGTCAATTCTGTCTTTTTAAATATTTTTTTGGAAGGGAAATAAGAAATAAAAGTCTTAGGAAAACAGATGTTCCCATTCCATTCTTAACTGCAGCTTCTTAGTACGGGGAAGGGAGGAATATCTAAGAGCATCGAGCACTGACCAACAGTACCTGCCTCCATCTTGCCCCACTTGAAGCAATGGTACATCTCAGTAAATATTTACTGGTTTAGGGTTAATTATAGTAATTGTATCATATGATGCCTTTTCAGAAACGATCATGATATATGTGGATAAACTGTCGTCCGCGAGCACATCGGGCATTTCCTTTTCATAAAAATTCTCTATGATCACAGGTCAAAAATACCAGTGTTTTGTACTCATCGCTGTGGGGTGATGCTGGTGTGAAGTGGGAGGAATTAAAAGCTTGTGTCCAGCAAAGAGAATGTCTTAGTAAACTTTTAGAGACAGGGGAATCATTTCTGAGCTGCGCTCATTCAGTAACCTGACAGCAGTCGGTCATTTTCCTGGCTTATTATTTATTTCCTTGAATTATCCCTTCTTTATCGGGTGCATGACTCTCGCGCTGTAAAAAGTGCACTCAGATATGCCTTCTTGATACCATTATAGATATTTTCAATCAAGTCTTTTAAGTAATATTACTTTCAAACATATCTGTAAAACTGAACAGCACATTTTTCGTTTTTTGTGTAAATTGTAACATTAAATGATGAAAACAAAAACATTGCACCTCTATATTGTCACATTTGTGTTATGTTTCTACTGTAAACAAATCCGATTTGACATTGGGGTGAATAAGGTATAGCTGTGTCTTTCATTTCAGTCAGAGACACTTAGTATAACTGGGTACCGGGTGCTATTTGTTATTGCCCATGGTGGACTGGAGGTCAGATTTTGCACTACAGCTCAGGACCAGTGCCAGTTTTACCAATTAATAAAGATAGACTATAAGCTGTAATGCTGCCAAATGAAAGATAAAGAACAGAAGAATATAGTTGTCATGGTGGGGGGGATCTATCCTGCCTGTTTAACTAAAAGCACTTTAGAGTAGGAACTTACCTCCCATCCTGCTGCGTGTGAAGCGGGGTGTGCAGACCATACGCTCCTCAGAAAGCTGGCTCTGTTAGACTGCCTGTGTTCTGATTTGAATGCACCTCCTGTTAAAATGGAGTGTATAAACGCAAACCCAAATGCATTTCACCAGGGGCTCGAGCACCCTTTCCACGCATCAGGGTGACTAAAGTGGCAGTGGGACATGGTACAGACCGTGTGACAACGGAGCCGGTGAGGAGAGGGGGCTGGAGTATCTGCAATATTCAGAGGAGGTGGTGGCAAGAGTATCGGCTCAGGTGGCCTTTCTCCAGCCTCCCTCCCTGAAGGCCAGCGGTGCAGCCAGTGCTTCTTCGCTCACAGTTAGCCTCCTTTGTTTGTTCTCGGCTCTCAAGTGCGATTTCACTCCATTTCCTACATTCTCCTTCTCTTCCCAGTGACAGATTGGAAGCGGGACTAAACTGCTTTCTTAACTCAACACCCTGCTGCCATATTCCATGTGAAGCGTAACCCTGATCAATATATTGTCTCCATCTGAGTATCTCGAATCCTCTGGCTAGCGCTGACCTGCCCATTCTTTCTATCGTTTTTATGAAATATACAACAAGGGAGTCTTTCGCTGTCAAACTGTTAACTCCCAGGGTGATGATTGGACACTTTCTGTCAATTCGGTGATCTCTGCCTGCCCTCGTCTTTCCCGGCAACTTAGTTCAGTTGCTGAAAGAGATGGACCGTGGAGGTGTGTGTCTCCAGCTTGAGGAGTTTTATCATTGGAAAAATCAAACTGAAGCCATTTGAGCACCCCCCCCCCATTCTACCGAATAACATGACATCCTCTGGCAAGAACAGCACACTCTTCCACGTGTTTCTGTACAGACGGAACACAGAAGTGTTTGAGATGGCAAAGGGATAAATAGCCACCATTTGATGGATTGGCTCTTCCAGCTGTGAACACACCAGTGAGGTTATTAACTCCACAGCTTCATTCACAGTGGCTCCTTTTACTGCTGGCTTGGAAGAGGCAGCATTAATTGGTAAATAACACCCTGCAGGGGAAAACACACACATACACACAGGCACACACACTTATTCAACATTACAAATTTAACCCGCCACACTATGGAGTTATTTTCCACGCAAACTGCCAGTCGTGGGAATTTATTTAATGAGGTTAGCAATTGAGCATAAATCACCTGCTTCCTTGAATCGATCCAAACAAAGCAGGTTATTACTTAAATGGAACAAGGAGTGGAGAATGTTTGCAAACGTGGCCAAAGCACATTGAAATCTGTGAAGTTTTGAGCTCCTAAATGAGATCAGTATAAACCGCTCTGCTAAGCAACATAATATATTGCTCTTGTTTTGCAAAGCAGAGAATCATGTTACTGCCCACTTTTTTCCCAACAGAAGTTAAACCGAAATTTGCACAAGAGAAAATAACAATAATAATAAAACAATAGCGCGTAGCGTTGCATTTGTTTCTTGAAATACAGCTGCCAGGGAGAGATTCTCGTAGGAAGTACCATGCTACTTAAGTCAGAAAACATCCATCTAATGGCTCTCAGACCCAACCTTCACTCTTATACCTTCTGACCACTGATGGGATTTATATTTTCCCAATCTGGGGCCAAGTGATACTCAGTCAGCATTTTGCAGTTGTTGGCGGTGGGGGGTCAACAGTGATGATGCAACTGAGGCTCATTTCCGCCTTTCATATGAAAGGAAATTGATGCCGATGTGATTGCAAAATGAGGAGCCAAGGAGGAGCAGAAAAAGGGAGGATAATTTGAAAACCCTCCCTAACCAGTCTGAGAATTGCCTGTCAGACTTTAATGACTCCTGCAAGTGGTGCTCTGTGACCTGTGCTCCACACACCTCTACGATCCAATAGGTGTTCTGTGGCTGGAGTAAACAAATCTCTGCACAGACAATTAAACTCACACGACTAATGGCTTCGTTCAGCTGCGGCGACTATTAAACTCCTGTTTAAACATCTCCTGTAATGTGGGACCAAGAAAGAAGATTCTAAGCAGAAGCAATGATTGCTCATTAGAACAAGGCATTATTACCACGGAGAAGACTAATGCCACCCCCCAACCTCCATGTCTGAAAAGGGAAACTGCATCTCCTTCTGCTCCTCCCGCTG
Source organism: Arapaima gigas (assembly GCA_900497675.1). NCBI lineage: Eukaryota > Metazoa > Chordata > Actinopteri > Osteoglossiformes > Osteoglossidae > Arapaima > Arapaima gigas. The sequence continues at coordinate 1,344,871 of UFQX01000236.1, read as the reverse complement.
CCACGATGGGAGCTTAACGCGTCTTTGGACTGTGACGAGCTTCAGGTGCCATCCTGCTTTCTTTTTGTCGAGGAGCTGTGTCGGCCTGGCGGAGGCTGGGACTACAGCGGTGCCGCAGGCTCTTCCCGGGAAAGGCGAAACGGCAGAGACGGGTCTCACGCACACTTCGCTCTGTTGTTGTGACACTTGGCTGAGGCGCCTCTTGTCTCCCTTGTCAAAACATAGCTTGTTTCAATAAACCTTAACAAAAGAGTGCATTTCAAGAGCCTAAACAGAACTGGGAGGGACGAGGATCTCTGTTGGGATGATAAAACCTTGCCTCGGTTTCGCAGAGCCCTTCAGGGTCTGCTCCTCCGCTCCAATCGCAGCGTCCACACGGTAATCGTTTTCTGTCATTATTCCAAACCTGGAGAGCATTCTCGCCACGTCCTTCAAGAAGATTCATTAAAGTCACAGTTTTGTGCTTTTTTGCCTTCTATTATTCCATATGGTTTTCTGCTGATAACAAAACCCCCCTCCTCAAAGAAAAAAAAAAGGACTCGGAAGTCTGTGCATTCAGCAAGTCGGGGTGTGAAAGCCTTTCTTTTGCCTGGGAAACCACTCGATTAACAGCAATCTTTGTTGAAAGGTTTATCTGCCTACACTAAACTCCCTTATGACTTAAAACCTGCTCTGTTTAATCTGCCTTTTTAAAACAGCATGTGAGAATGTGCTGAACACTGGAGTAGGATATATGAGTTCGATAGGCCCTTTGAGGATCCGCTTCTGGAGTTTGGTAGGGGTGAGACAGCTGAGCATGATGGTATATCTATCACTCTCTTGCCTGTGAACTTTAGCTAATACTTCTGTGCTCCCCAGTGAACAGTTTTCACAATCTGACCATGCAAGACATCCGAGGTGTTACTACACGCTTGTGCCAGATCATACAGCAGCGCCTCTGCTGTCAACGTAGCCAGCGTGCGTTTGTCGCTCGCCCGTCCTTTATCTTTAACTGCTCGCCCCTGAGCCGGGCCGTAATGGACCGGAGCCCGTCCCCGAATCGCCGGGGTTTACGAAACTACTCCTGGATGGATGGAATAAGCCAACATTGCAGGGAGGCCCCACACTCTGGGCAATTTAAAGTGATCGATTAGCCCGAAACACACGTTTTTGGACTGTGGGAGGAAACCCACGCAGACACGGGGAAAACGTGCGAACTCCGCTCAGACTGAGCTGCGTTCCAGCTCAACCCCAACCAGCCCAGGCACTGTGAGATTAACCCACCGTGCTGCCGAGTGTGGATATTTTACACTTAAAACCTAAATAAATGCATGAAGCATCGCTGCTGTCCCGAAGAACCTGGTAAAAGTTTATGATTGCGGGGAGACTGTGCTTTTATGCTTTGGCAGAGCTTTCTTCTTCATACGAGCCTTGTCTGTCTCTCCCCGTCTTGTATTCCCCCATTTCCTCTGCGTGTTATATTCCTGTGTTCTGCTACTTCTCTTGTAAAGAAATTGCTTCAAAAGAAATATTTGATAAGGAGCTGTTTGTTTTATGTTGTCAAAAAACAGTACGATGCCAACCAAACAAAGATGGCAGGATTTATATAGTTTAACTCCCTCCCACCCAGCCTCCCACCCTCCCACCCAGTCATGGTGGCTTAACCCTGATTAGAGATGGTTAGAAACACAGGTTATTGTGTCTGGTCTGCAGCCGTTTCAGTGTTGATAAAGAGACATCTGTCCTATTACATACCCTGGATAAAAGTACTTAGCTGAAGGAGACCAGTTTGTCCCAGAATCCAGAACATTCTAAAGAACACTTTCTAATTAGTACCTAATGACTTCATTAGACCAATTAAAAGCAGAAACCCAGCGCAGCATATGGCTCTCAAGGACCAGGGGTGACTGTCCCTCAGCTACAAAATGGTTTCCATGGTGATTTAAGATGTTCAACACTGATATCTCATAGGCTAAGGTGCCTTAAATGTACTTTTGTTTTTTTTCATCACAGGGTTCTGGCTGTCAAAATGTTCCTCACATGTCCGTTTATTTTTCTGTTCTTCAGAAATGCATGAAGTTCAACACGGAGGCCCCCATCTGGACCTCCAAGCAACGCATCCTGTGTACCCTGAATCAGAGCCTGAAGGACGTGCTCAACTACGGGCTCTTCCAGCCAGCCTACAACGGGAAAGCCGGGAAGTTTCTAGACGAGGAACGGCTGTTGAAAGAGTACCCGCTCCCTTCCATCTCTCCGGTGCCGTACCTGGAGGTAAGAGCTCCCTTCTTATGGAACACAGCGTAACAGGTTTGTCTACTGGGATGATCATACTGAAAATCTGCTATAAAGGAATAAAGGTGGGTTCACGGCAGGATAGAGGACTTTGGGGTGACAGAAAGTGCCACTTTGATGTAGGCTATGTGGCACTTAGTTAAAGGCATATATATCTCAGCAAAGACCTCCTGCTCAGGCTGAATTCCCACAACAGGGAACCTTTCTTCATCTTTGGGATGTTGCGTCTTGTTCCTGTGTGTCGATGCCTGCAGGAGTGGGGAATGCGGTGCCCTTCTGTATGTGTATACACCTTGTCTAACCTTTTGCAAACTTTTTGGGGGGGTATGTCCACATCAAGAACAATAAACCATGAAAATTGTCCTTGAGGTTATGTCACACTGAGGGAAAAAATATTTTTGGGGGAAAAAAGAGCAGAAAAGAATGTTTGATTTATCAACTTTCACATGTGTTTCGTGTCTCACTTTATTATAAATTCTTTTCAATAAAGCAAGAAATTCTCACAATGATTGGGAAGCAAAAGTGTGTGTGTGTGTGTGTGTGTGTGTGTGTGTGTGTGTGTGTTTTGTGGATAAGTGAGAGAGAGAGAGAGAGACTGAGAAATTTATACCAAGTCTGGGATGACGTCATCTTGTTCCTGCGAGATCCACTTGCTTGTATACTGTATAAAAAAAACACCTGATCATTCAACAAACTTGATAAATTTATTTGTCACCTGTTTTTTCCACCTCCTCGGGAAGGGATAGAATTATAGATTCCATTCCTGCAGTCATCTGTGTCATTCGCCTTTGAAAAGAATTGCCAATTACCTTTTCCCTCGTGCACCTGGTTAATTTGAAAAAGCTCATTATTTTCTGCACCTGATTTATTGCAGACTTCATAACTCCGGCCCCAGAGAGTGAAGCATGATAGTCACACACAGTGTGACCAGTACTATGCAAGAATACTTTAATGAAACAAACTGTTTCAATTCCAAAGCCCAAAATGCATTTTACTGTCTGTAGTGGGACTCAGCTTATCACAGATATTACTGATACACAATGCTACAGGCCCAGCTGTAATATCCTCTGACTGTGGGCTGTCCTGTAGAATTGGGTTTGCCAGGCAGGTCCTCGAGAGACACGAGACTCACACTTTCTCCTTAATTCTTAACTGCTCTTATGAATATTAGTCACATGCGCATCTATTTTACATGGTCAAGTGCTAATTAATAGCCATCCATCTCCAGTCTGGAACCTATAAAACCACCTCTGTACCCACAGAGAGAACACACAATCTCCACACAGACTGAGGGTTATTCAAACCCACACCCAACCAGCCCAGACACTGTGTGACAGCAGCGCTACTTGCTGAGCCACTGTGCCACTGCTCCTTTATTTGTATTGTGTAAAAATGTGTTTTGCTGTGCTTGACCACCCTGGTGCGGAACCCTGTCAGAACATCTGGGAGCTGCTTCGTGTACGGATCTGAAGTCCCCTTCACCTCAACTGTTTCAAATGTTTCAAATTGTTTTTAGTTATTTATTTGTTTGATTTGCATCAGCAGTTAGACTGGGAAGAGCAGCAGCAGGTGGGCTTATTCACAGGTGTGGACTGTGCTCTCAGTTGCCTTTTCTCCTTGCCCACAGTTCCGCTATAAGAGACGCGTGTACACGCAGAGCCACGTGGACGAGAAGCAGCTCGCAAAGCTCCACACTAAGGTAGGAGAATGACCACGCTCGTGCGTCAGCCGTGAGCTCGGAACGGAGGGCGTACGAGGGTCGGGGTGCTGCAAGACAGTGGGACTCGTTCCTATCCGGCATCAAGCCTGGAAGGTGTCACAATGGAGAGCTGTGGTCGTTCTGCTATTCCGCACATCCTCTGCGGACCTTTGCTCATCTCTCTGCCCCGGCACACGCATCTCTTTCTCTTTCTTTCTGATCTCTGTGGGATTTCTCGTGCTTTTGTACATAACATAGCAGTTCTGGCTGAATGGGTTTGCTTATTCTATCCAGCACTTGTTTTCTACAGAATAAAAGAAACTGCCACGGTTTATCTGCGCTAAAGAGATCGGGACTCTCACAGAATTCCAATAAAGAACAATCACTATCTGCCACCCGCTGATGAATATTTATAAGCAGTCAGGTCTTTTCAATTCTGAATAACTGATGCTAACAGAAACTTTGAATGTATCGATTGTGATTATAATATGAGTCAAACAAGTAATACTCTTCCCGATTGTGAACGTGAGGATTCTGCCACCGCCATATCTAGATAAGCCAGGCAATAAGGAGTCATGCCTGTTAATACAGAGCTTGCAAAATTCAAGACCTGATGTGCGGATTCCAGCCATAACCCTGCGAGGTTATTGTCCCTTACTGACTGACGGGGGAGTCACGACACCATTAATGTGTGGTAAAACTGAAGAAGTGTGACCTCACATTATTTGACAAATTACAGCCTCGTTTAACTTTTATTCATTAAAAAGCCTTTTAAAAAATTGTCGTCGCCATGGTCTTAATGCAGGTATTTGTGATTTTGAAATGTGGAAATTATATCAAAAAATTATCCTTTTTTTTTGTTTAGAAAGATGCTTCTCTTTTGCATATTAATCCACTTGAGCTGCCTTCTTCTCTGAGGGATCCTGGTGTGGAGGTGTGGCATACGGAGCGGTTAAGTACAGCTTCTTCTTCCTGGTATTCTGCTGTTCCCATGATGGATGGATGAATGGATTAGCTCATCGATTCATTACTGAGCCATGATTTTGGCAGTGAGGCCATAGAGACAAAAGTTTGATGCAAAGTGTTCAGCAGGGGTTTTGTGCTGTTATTCCATTGTAGTCACAGAAGGTCATGTAGTGCAGTGACTGGTTTCCATGGATGGATGTGATGTGGGTGAATGAATCTGATGTCCCTGGGTGGACAAAACAAAGTGCCCATACTCGTGAAAAGAAAACTGAATAAAGTCTGGAGTGTTAACCTTCCCTATCTGCATTATCCTAAAACAGTGTTTAAAATATCACACACACACACACACACACACACACACACACACACACACACACAGCGCCAGGGCTGTAGAATATGACAAACTGGTGATTTTCTCAACTTTCTCCTTGGCAGGCTATTCTGTTGAAGCTCTTGAGACTGTGGTGCGGTTTCTCGCTGAATTTGACACCCCGTTTAGAGTTACGTGGAACACATCATTTGAAATTCACATTGAAGTAGAAGGGTAAATGGTGCCCGGATGTATCCACAATACTAAACTCCGTCTTGGATGCCCAGCTTTGGGCACAAGGACAAGTGCCCTCTCTGGTGTCTCTGGGGAAGAGAGCCACCCCTGGGAAGCCCTAATTTACCACCTATGTCCCCCAGCGACTCCCACAGGGCTCCAAGCCCACATGGGAACACATGAGGAAAACAGCAGCACAGATTTGTTTGTAGGAAAAACAGTACAATATTTGTATGAGTAACATCTGAAACAGCTGCATCCAATGTAAATGTGATCTTATACATCTGGATGTTGGTTAGTTCAATATTTACAATACTGTCTGTACTTGAAATTAGGCAGATGGTATCTGGCCAAACATGCTGATGAAATGTACTTATCAGCATAACAAGGCAAGCATGGCTTTTAACTTTACCGTTACTTAGATAGCTGTTAGGTTTTTACCCCAGTTGTGCCATGTTGTGCCTAAGTTGAAGCAGCTATTTCCATTATTTCTTATGAAGAAAATGATAATGTGTTCCAGCCCAACCTAAAGTCTTTTTTTTTTTTTTTTGCCAGAGAAATATTTTATTGAGCCGATTGTCACGTAATTCAGCGCCTTTTATTAAAAGTCAAACGGCGTTCCATCGAAAAGGCGTTTTACGAGTCTGTGCAAATTGAGGAACGACTGTCTAGGCCACCAATTTCCTGATCTTGTGGCAGTTTCTATGCTTCTCAGCTGTGCTGGTTTCTTGTAAATTGCAGTGATTCTTCAGCTTCTCTTACATGGGAACACAACACAAGTCTGCAGACACAGTGGGCCCTGGGGCCGCTTTCCTCCCTTTACGTGAACATCTGATGTAATGTGCCACGAGTATTATGGTCTTTGACCATTATGAGCCACTGCCTGCAGTATTCGTCTGCGTCTGTTAGTCTTGCAGAGGTGCGGCACCATTGGAACAGCAGCTAAACGTGTTAGAAACATCGCTAATGTCCGGCTTCACAGTAAACGTTATGGCCATAGAGACACTCGTTTCTCTCAGGGTTTGGAAGGAGGTGTTGATGATCAGAAGATCCCGCATCCCCATTTGGAGTCATCTCCTGGTCTTTTCACCTTGATCATCTCACCATGCCGTGTTAATGAGCAATGACTGGGAAAAGAAAATTTGGATGGTTTTGCCTGTATCGGCAATACAGTAATAATCCTCGAAGATCAGCTATGAATCAGTAGAATTTACACTGTAATGAACATTTTTTTCATGGCTTAATGGAGGTGTCAGCTCATGCTTCTGCTTCACGGGGCGAATGGAGCGTGAAGAGCGCCGAGTCGATGCCGCCGCACATCGGTCAAACGGTGACCTTTCTGGGTTTAATTGCAGGAGTGTGAATATTCAATTCGTGTTTACAGGGTAGAACAGCTGATCTCACACACCTGTCTGCCTGTTGACGCCGCACCAGGGAGAGGAGCTGAGAAACAGGCGTTGGTTTTACCGTCGGTCATCTTGTCGTCGGCTGTGCCCGTGGTGGGAGTCACTGCAGCTGCAGGGGGTGGTCACTCATCATGTAGTGGTTTGTAGGGTTATAGCAAGAGTTATCCTGGGGTGCGGGGTTTTTTTGTTTCCTTCACAAGAGGTTGCACTTGAGGATATTGTTCAAAGAGATGCGCCTGGACACACACACACACACACACACACACACACAATGTTATGGCAGAATGAAGAACAATAAAGAAACACNCACACCTGTCTGCCTGTTGACGCCGCACCAGGGAGAGGAGCTGAGAAACAGGCGTTGGTTTTACCGTCGGTCATCTTGTCGTCGGCTGTGCCCGTGGTGGGAGTCACTGCAGCTGCAGGGGGTGGTCACTCATCATGTAGTGGTTTGTAGGGTTATAGCAAGAGTTATCCTGGGGTGCGGGGTTTTTTTGTTTCCTTCACAAGAGGTTGCACTTGAGGATATTGTTCAAAGAGATGCGCCTGGACACACACACACACACACACACACACACACACACAATGTTATGGCAGAATGAAGAACAATAAAGAAACACTAAGTCTGTGGTCTTCAAGCACTGAAGAGCGAATGACATGAAAAAGTGAGAAGTGGAGCATGTGGACTGGGGAGAGGGAGAAAGGGAGAGCGAGAGAGAGAGAGAGAGAGAGAGAGAGAGGTGGAATTTGCTGTCAGAGCTGCATTGATGAAACCCTCCACCCTCCCGCTCTGGCGCCCAGACCATCCTCCTGCCATGACGCCAGCTGTTCCTTGTCATCAGGTGGGGAATACCACCTGAGCCCCACCTCCCTCTCCAGTGCAGCTGCAGCTGGACCCTCCCCATTGGCTGAGTGACAGCCCCGCCCCCTTCCCCCATAGAGCGCCAGCCAGCTGAGCGGAATCCCGGTCCCGTCTCTCTGTGGCACACCAAGCGACACGCGGAACAGGCTGCCGACCGCTGCTGCGATCCATCTGCCTGCCCTGGCGTTGGTGCTCCTCCGACACCCATCTCCCGACCTCCCGGCTACCAGGGTGTGCTGCCACCCGCCCTCCACGCTTTCTCTCTCCGTAGCACCCTGGTCTGGGAATTTCGTCCCGCTGCCGTACTTTGCGGGGAACGGGGGCGGGAGGGTGGGTGGCGGTCAGGAGCAGGGGAACCCCTGGATTGCTTCTCGCCCCCAAGCCTGATGGTCTGACATGGGCTCTTCTCTGGGGAGGAGGGAGTCCCTGGACAAGCGAGACAGGAAGGCACAGAAGAAAAGGAGGTCCAGAATCAATAGTAAGGTATCCAACTCTTTCCATTCTCTTATTCTCTCAGTTTATGTTTTTTTGCTGCTGCGTGTTCTGTGCGCCGTGCGGTCGGACAGACCCAGCACTTCTCCAGCGCACCCTTCCAATTGTTCACAGTTTCAAAGTGGTTCAAGAACCTGGTTTGTTGCGCCACTTACTGTGACCTGCTCATTCTGACAAAACTGCTCCATCAAACTCTGTATATTTAATGTCTTCCAGACAATTCATTTTCTGTATATTTGTATTATTTATGGGCAGCAGGTGGCATCATGGTTAGAGCTGCTGCTTTGCACTTGACTCAGGTTTAAATCACACATCCTATTTTAGAACTTTTGGGCAAGGTACTTACACTGAAATACTCCAGTAAGGATTACCCTGTTTTGCAAATGGGGGGGATAAATGTCGGTGGCTTGATGTTGTTAGTTGCTTTGGGGGGAAAAGCGTCAGCTGACTGAATAACTAACTACCTGATGAAATGTGTCAAATAAATGATGTGTGTTTTTCAGGACAGCTTGTTGCATGAAGTATTTTTATAATTATTATTTTTATTCATAAAAAGTCAGTTTGGAGATGCTGAGCCGAGGCTTGGGGCTGAAGCCCACGTCTGTGTGTGTGTGAGTGTTTGGGCGGTGTGGATTCAGATCCATTTGGCTGATGCCATCGTGACTCATTGCTGATTTTAGCGGGGAGTGTAGCATGTGATGTGATTTCACTTAACAGTTGTGGAGGTAGTTTGGTCCAGCATCGCTGTAACACCCAGGTTCAGCAGGATGACGCCGCGTGTCACAGTCTTTTGAGGAGTATTTATTCCTGAAAGGGCGCTGGTGAAAATACGAGCCCGGGCTCATGTGCACAGGACACAACTCCATTAAAAAGACAATAATGGGTTTTTGGCGACACACCGTCAGTTCCGTTTAGTGACACTCGAGTCGTTTCTGTGTACACCTGCCAGTGTGCACCTTCCCAGTGTTCTCCTTGAGCCGTGGCTCACCAAACGGTTTCAAAACGGCAACACAATCGCCACAAAATAATCCTTGACTGAGACATAATCATAAAACATTTTAATAGCTTTTGTATGATCGTGTATAGTTAATCGTGAAAAAAATCTTATCTAGAGATGATCCTTTGTAGCATCTAATTTATTCACATTACAGTGAATGCAAAGTACAGGCCTCCCTTATCAAACAGGTACGCAGGTGACACTGAGAACCGTTCGCCAGCCGCAAGCACACATTAAATGACAGCAAAAGATGTGATCGTAATAACATGTGGCTCCGGTCCACAGTTTGAGAAGCAGTTGTGGTTTTTTTAACCTCTTTGTGTGCACTTTAATCGCATTACGTGCTGCTTTAGGAGACGCTAGACCAGCATGTGGAGATTAAACCACGCAGCCTATTAAAGTAGGACCTGCAGACGAGTGGATTTGCAGCCACCGCTGCCAGTTCAGAGCAACACTGGTGTGTAGCATCACAGGGGTTTCACGCTTTATTCTTCATTGTGGCTGTGTGGTGTCACAGCACTGCTGGGATTTCCCCCGGTCCCACCCTGCTCAGCCCCCCCCATTGCCTGCTCTCCTGCACAGTGCTGCTGCTACTGATTCAGCTCTTTCAGGCTCTGGTCTCCAGCTGATGAAATTCCACATTCCAGTCACTCGCTTCCCAGCAGCCCCTGGTATGCACCCCCTGCAATTGCCTCCTCCTCACACCAGCTGCTGTTGCTGCTGTTTCTGCTTTTTTTTGAGTCCAGTTTGGTTAATGGATATGTAATTTCTCCCATTTGCGGACGACAGCTTCCACGTTATTCTCTTCGACGTGCGAGAGACCAAGAGGCACAGGTGTCTTTTGCTCAGCTTTTCACGCACATGGGGGGGGGGGTTTAGCAAGGCTTGAAATACAGCTGCGGGGTGCGGGCTGGACAGGCCGCGGAGAACAAGGTGCTGCCGGCCTCGTTGCGGTGACTGACACTCCATCCCCACGTTGGTTTTCAATTAGTCACTATTTAGTCACCGGCAAGCACAAGTTCATAGTTAGGAGCCTGTCCCGGGGAAAAGGGGGTCATCCGCCCAGAACACCTAGATAATGACACGCAGGAATGTAATGAAGTGTAAAATGAAGCTTCTTAATGGAAGTCCCAGGCAAACTAATGGGAGAACTTGACAAACTCCCCACTGCTTTTCACACACGGATAATCGTTGTCACACAAAGCCATTGTGCATTTTTGTGCACGTTGCTTAATGAGCCAAGGTGCACAATATGTGACTTAGATGAATGGAGGACCTGCTGTGACTGTAGGAGCTGAGAGGAGATGTGCTAAATTGAAGAGAAGCTGCTATTCCCCAGGTTAACAATTGTAATAAGGGAGACAGCACAAAGAAACAGTCGATTAGTGGATGGAGCTACGAGGAGCAACTAGCTGTTTATGTCTGGTTGTGTGGGTGATTGAATGGGTGTGGGAGGCTTGTGTAGCTCGTGATGAGCTCTGCCGCCGTTCCGACATCCGATCCCGGCGCGTCCGGTGAAAGAGGGTATCACAAGACATTGGTTGGGGCCACAGGTGGAGATGTGGACATTGGTGAACATTGCTGGGCATCGTGGGTGGGAAGCCATGGCTGAAGTCAGTGTCCCAGCAGTGAGGTACGTGGCCTCACATCGCATCTGGTTCCTCTGTAACCCAACACGATGCTTTTGGCAAGGAGGACGGCTCTGCGAGATTACAGTTCATACCTTTCCCTCTCCGCCAGCTGCTGCTATCTGAAGTCAAGATCTGAGCAGCCTGCTGGAAGTCTGGCTGGAAATACAGTCGGTAGACTTCCTTTGAGTGTGCTGAACCTGGGCTGATGCACACAGTGGAGCGGCGATAGATGTTCCTGAAAGGCAAATTTTTTAACGGAAATAGAGGACGAGTGGTTTTTTCCCGCAGCCGAGGGTCTGTTGTCAGATGGACAACACAAAACGCATCGATGCTCTCAGCGCTACTTCAGTGGGTCACCATGGCAACGGGAATCATCTTTGTGTGTGAGGCGCCGCTAATTTGCGGTCATGAAGCAGGAGACAGTTGTGGTTTTTTACAGTAGTGTTTATCGATCTCTTAGTTTCCCATAGAGTTCCCTGTATACCAGCCCCTCCCCGGCCTTCCTGTAGCTGAAAAGGAACAGAAAGGCATCGATCTGCATCCTTCTCGTGTAGTTTTTTTTTTAACATTTAATTTCCCTTGCATTATTCGCCAGAGGGAATGTCGTCGCACTGCACTCCATGACTTTTCTCTACTTTTTAAAGCCTGTTGGCCTTGAACCTCTTCCAAGGGCTTTTTTAAAAGCCTTTTCCAGCCTTAACACGTTTGTGTGTTTTTATATGTGTGATGTATCAGACGTTCTGGTGCTGTGAGGCAGCCACGTTGGCTCTGCGAGAAAGGTGAGGTTGAACGCCCAGCGTTGGAGGGCATTTGGAACTCGGAGATGCGCCGGTGCCCAGCACTGTAGTCGTACAATTATTTTAGCTGCACATTTCATAATGAGCGTGAAGACGTCACTCCTAATGTAGCCAAGACCACAGAGTCAAAGGAGAACCCAAGCAGTCCGTAGTTGAGCTAAAGGTTAATTGCTTTGTTCCTCTGAATCCCTTTGTGTTTTATTATTAATATATAAATATATTTTTGCCTTTTTAAAGAGTCATTTAATTTAACTCACTCATGGAGAATTGCTGCAGCAGCAAATGAATATTCTTTATAAAAAACCAAGTTGCGATAAAGTTGCTTTCTCCGGTTTTGCCCATAAAGTACAGCAGATTGATAACTGTGTTTTAATTTTAAATATTTTTAGGTAAAGATAAGACTAGAAGAATACGCTAAAATGACTCACAGCTCTCAGTTTAGCATTGACAGTGATTTTCCCTTAATTTTCTCATTTCGACACTGACAGTCTGAAAGGGTCTTTGTGGAAGTTCATCTCCAAGGTCTGTTCTTTCAAGTGGCTGGAACTGATGGAACTTCCTAATGCAGAAGACCCACTAATGCCGTGAGCCGGGAACCTTCTTTGATCATTCATGCGATCATTAACTTTCCATCAGCGTAGAGAGTCGTTGAAATGGCCATCCACTGGTTTTTCTTCTTCACATAACAGACAAGTGATGGATTCTGTCCTTCTGTTTCTAAAGTAATTTAGGCAATTTTATGACAGGGGTATTTGCTCTTTCTTTCAAGATGTATAACAGTGAACTTTAAAACATATGTTTCATTTATTAACGTCATCCTTAATTCCCATTTGGCTGATCCTTTTGTTTCTCGCAAATTATATCCTCACAGACATAAACGCAGCAGCCGAGCTGGACTGGATTTATCCAAAATGTGCTCAAGAAAAACGAACACCTCTACGTCTATTCAGCCGAATCTCCGTTTGTCTCTGTTTTTATGCACAGCCTTGTTTTTCAAGCCACAGACTTGAAGTATGGCACACAGGTAATTCTTACCCCAGGTTAGTTTCTTGTGTAGTCACACACACACACACACACACACACACACACACACACACACAGAGACAGAGACAGAGAGAGAGCACTACACATATCAATGGCATGTGCCTCCAGGCAGTTTACAGCTGATTTTTGAGGAATAAGTCAAATGGACACCCACCCACACACACACACACACACACACACACACACACACACACACTCAGGCATGTTCTTACTTACTACACACCGACAGATTTTCTTGTTTTGTGAAAGTTTGTTAAAAATATACACGACGCACACACACACACACACACACACACACACACACACACACTCACAGTGCTGCACACATTAGTGATGTAAGGGTTATAAAGTTTGGTGATTTATATTTTATTTTCCTTTCTCCTTGACTAGGACTGTACTAAATAAAATCACTTTAACAGTTTTATTAAACACTTAAACAGTTTGGCGATCATATTATTCCTTTTTACCTTTCCACCGCTGTGTCTTATTGACCCGCGCAGTGATTGATAAAATTTCCTTCGCCCTGCTACTCGCAACTCACCGACCAACAGATCCATCAGGCCCGGCAGCGAACTGATGAAATGAAATGTGCTTCTTAACCGTCTTCCTTGCTTGTTAATGTAGGATACTGTACTCTCAAAGAAGCCCATTATCTGTATTTCACTTTCTTCTGTCCCCTGGTAACTCTGACGCTCATTTGGGCCTGTTTTTGTCTGACAGAAACACTTAGCTGAAGGTCATAATAGCATTCGGAGAATATGATTGTCAAGAATATGGAAGGAAAGCTGATGACAGACACGCGCCTCATAGTTCTGTGAAGCTAAATCACTTCTGTCGTCTTCTCCTCCAGCGCTCAAAGCGGAGTCAAACGCTGAAGGAAATCTCAAAGTTTGGACATGTCTTGGAATCCCGCTGTAATTGTAATCTGCGAATCGTTGTCTTTCGCTTCTGGCAGTGAGATCAGACGTTCCTGCTTTTTAACAAAGACACGTTGTTTGTGCCTTCAAATGAAAAGCGTGAAGTTTGAAAGTATTGTTTGAGTTTGAGTGGCTTTGGGGGAATCTATTTTCCGGGGGGTTAAACTACAAAGATGTTTCATTGCTAACATGTTCCTTCACTGTAACTGATATATTCATTTCGCCATCCCCTTCTCCACCACCAGACTTTTCTTTTTCTGAGCAGCTACTTTGTTTTTTCTGTCTTAAAAAGATTGTAACAGCCACTGAGGTGTTTGTGATTTTATCTAAATAGGAAACAGTTGTGTTTCCTTGGAAAATTCTTGAAAGGTTATGAGCAAAACAAGTTACAAATATTTCAGAAATACATGAAATAAGTTGTATTTATTTGATCTCTTTAATGCCTTGATCAAGAAGCCCCATGACTTTAACACGAATGTTTCTCAAAGCACCATGTGCTCTTGTTAGGGTTCAGGTTGGGGTTAGCAGTTAGGGTTAAGATTAAGGTTGAGATCAGGTCAAGCCCACAAACAGCAGTGGTCAGGACTGACGTCATTCCTCAGGTTCTCTGGTAAAAGGCCTCCATTCCACCCTGCAACCCTCTTTTTCAGCCAGCATGTGCTGGTTGAAGAAAGGCAAATGGCCAAAGCTCTTCAAATGGATCCTGGATTTACGAAATGATAGGATTAGAGTTACGCTTTAACTGTGTCGGCAATAAGAATCTGTTAATCGTGAGTAATCTTCCGGGACCCGAGTTCTTCGGCTCGGTTTCCTCTGTTTCCCACGGGCGTCTTCGCTCACTGCCGCTCGGCGCAGCCTCATTCACAGTAAGAGTTGTGTGTTACAGATCAGCTGGTGGAGAATCAATTAATCCCACACAATAAGTCTTTCAACATCATCTTCATCAAGGCTTAAGACTTAAGACTTAAGCAGTCTTCTCTACTCACATATGGAAACCTTTGGGTTGCAGTCACTGTAATTGTTGAAATATTAATCAATAATTTGACGCCTTGTAAATATTTAATGAATCCTCCCTTGGTCTCCACCTCAGAAACCTGTTTCTGGGTGTAGTAGGCGGTGGGAAAACAGTTTAGTTTTCCAGAACAGAAAAACACAGTCCATCTCTCTCACTATTTGCAAAACCTTTCAATGCTTTTATGTGCTTCACTGTAATGAAATAGCTTTGAAATGTCAGCCTCATAGATTCTGTTTGTTCACCCGTTCTTCTCATTTATTTGCTTGTTTTAATGCACAGAGCCAAAATTTAATGCACAAGATATGCATGGTCAGAGCTTCTTAGACGATCTTTATCACAGTCTGCTACAACCAACAGTGGAAGAGAGTGTAAGAGCCTATGTCATGTCTTCCAAGTGCTCCATCTGTAACCGCTGCCTTTGGTCACTTTGGCTTTGACTGGTTGCACACGCAGGCATATCGACTGGAAACCTCCCATGTGACTGCTTTCCACACACATGTTGTGAAATGAACCCTGGGATGTGGCCCTGCTGATTGTTTTTTTCGCCTTCAGGCACAGCTTGTTTGCCCCACATCCTGGCAAAACAGCAAACTGGTGGTCAGCTTTTGCTGGGCATCATCATCCAACAGCATGACCACATTGGAACTGCAGTGCCGTCAGTGAACCCAAACAGCAGTTTGTCCATTTTTGTCCTCGACTTTGTCTCGATGTCCTCAAAGTTTGCTACAAACAGGCTGTTGGGACTTTACTGGGGATGTGTAAATTGTGTCATATTGACTGACTATTAGTCACAGCTAACACTGAGACGTGAGAAGATTGGGATGGTTGTACTGGCTCACCGTCACTCATTTGCCACCTACTGTCTCCCTCACGTCAAGCATGGGTGTGTTTCGTGTTTGGGGGATAGCTGCCGATTGCGCGGTCCAGTGGGGGGTATCGATCCCTTCGCAGCAGACCGTCTGCATTTATAGTCTTGCTGCATCCCACTTGTGCACAGATGGCAAAAACACATTTAAACCACTTTATGTATAAGGGTTTCTTTCCAAATGTTATTTGCTTAGGCTTTTTTTTTAACCCGAGGACACCAGTGGAGGACAGAACATTCTGGAGGCACTTTATCTATGTGATCGCAAAGTCAACGTCAGCTTGAAAACAGCGACTTAAACAGCGATTTAAAACTAGTGTTGTGACCCTCACCTGTGGTTGTGGTGTGATGGTCACACATCCACACCACGGGAGGCAGCTGGCCAGTGAGATGTTTCTGCCACTGTCTGGTTATTTGTACACTTATTCATCACTGACTTGGTTTTCTCTGGATGCCTGGAAGGGTTTGCCTTATATCTCATGAAGACTTAAATGGTTTTAACTGCCAAAACTCTACGGGGGATGGAGCAAAATCAATGTCTGCACTGGATTTTGCGTAATTCCCCACATTTGGCTCACTCATAACAAGGACTCAGAGGGAATATCGACCCAGCTGTAAATCCTCGTTGCTCCTCTTGTTAGTCGTGTTTCCACAAGAGCACTGGAGGTGAACTTATTCGGAGCATATATCTGGTGCTTGAACGGACACACAGACGTACGATAAGAAAACCACTGAATTTGGCTGAATTACTGATTTCCTCCAGACCCATCTGCTGTCTGATATCAGATTTATTTACACAGCTAATGGTAATAAGTGCAGCTGACGATATTTTTCTCTTGAAGAAACTTATTCAGTTTTCTTTAAGCTGTTTGTGTCTTGGTGAAATTTCTGGGTGGCATAAAGACAATGGTGTCAGGGTCTGAGTTGTTTCTTCGGTGACCTAAAAGAAAGCGAGAGGACCTGGGCAGAGCCTACAGGACAGATAGAAAGGGACTTCTAGAGAATTCTAGCACTAACACTTGGTGGGTCACAAGTGGGGATACAAAATACTCGCACCTTGAAATATCGACACTGATGTGAAGCTTAAGTTGTGTGTTTTGATGTTTCGTTCCCTTTATTGGTCCAGACTGAAGGTTCTCCTTGGTTCCCATGAGGGTTTCTGCACAAGTTAATTTGGAGTAGTTAACACAGTGGGTGTGATCTGGGCCACAGGAGTTATGTAATGAAAGCTGTAAGCTCATTCGTGGGTTTTAGCAGAAAAGCATCCTTTGCTTTAACATTGTACTCTTAATGAGTGACAAACAAGACCAGAGTAAATAAAAGTAGAAACCAAAGTAATTTAACATGATAGTATATTTAACAGGATAAAATACGTTTCCTCTTTCCTCACAAACTGTCTTTAGCTCATTTTGCACATCAGTGCTTCGCTTTAGAGGTAGTTCCTTTCTTAACAAATTGGTTTTCTTGTTTATTTGACAAACCTGGACAGACACCTGGATCTGCACTTAAAAAAGTGCTATATTGATTTCCTGAAACAAATGTCCATGTTTTGCACGTACGTGTTTCTGTACAAGTCCTGAGTAACACACTAATTTGGTTGACAGCTTTGCCCCTCGTGGACTTGCACCCTGAACGTTGCTGGGTCAAATCCCCACGATGGGATCTTCTATTGTACCGTTACACAACACCCTTAATACAGGTTATTTCACTAAAATAATGTCAGATAAAGGAATGAAATCTGAATGGCTTTGGATTGAAAAACTGGCTATTTAATGAAATTTCAAAGTGCGTTTTTTTACACGTGATAATTGCAGACATAGTCTGTTTACTGTTTGGATATGAATTCTGACAGTTTTTGTGCTGATTTTCTGTTTTTGGCCAACCTACGTTGGCTGGGAAAAGCACATTGCATGTTCCAACCCCTTGCAGGTTTGCCTGAGGACAAAGCCAAAACAAGACTCATTGCAGGGGCACCTGGCAGACCCTCTCTGAGGACCAACTTGCTAAACAGCGCATTCATCATATCAGTGCTCTAGGTCAGAAAAGGCCTCGGCTATGTGGTTATCTATACCTCCATCACCTGCTCAAGGGGTCAGTTTCTGCTCGTCCCGTTTAGCTTTGGCAAGAGATGTTGCACACGGCAGCCATCCCCATTCTCATGATGGTCTCCACTGCAGCTCACTGGGATTCAGCCAAAAAGCTTCCAACAGAACAGATAAAAGTCCATGATTGCAGAGAAAAGGAGGCAAACTTCCAGATCAGACTCTTTCTGCCAGTGCCAAAGTAAACATGAGAGATGGATTGTGATGCTGAAAGAAGATATGAATAGGGGATTATTTGAAATTTTTGGCAAGTCGAGCAAAGCTGGAAGGTATGTGCCACAGAGGAAGAGGCGGCTATGCTGAAGGCCGGGTGGAGGAGGGATGGATGGATCAGATGACATCAGTATCATATAACATCAGCTTCACAACTATAGGAGACATTGATGACTGCAGCAACTTAACATTAAACCTCACTTCTACCCCCAGGCTGGCATTAAACCACCCTCCAGCACCTTGTAGAAGACTTGAAGTTCATCAGAAACATGAGAAAAATGTGTTGCTGGGGAAGAAAACATCGAGTATGATCATATGGAGTGTGGCTGCTGAAAAGGGAATTGGAAGCAAGAAGATGGATATACTTTAATGGAAGATTGTTGGCACATGAGTTGCTGAGTAAAACAGAACATGGGTTTGAGTGGAGGAAAGTGATGACCTGAAGAAGCAAGGCAGCCTCAGGTCAGCAAGAGCAGTGCAGATAGGAGAAGCTGTGGTCCCTGGCCAACTTCAGCAGCCAGAGGACATCTGGGGCTGCATCACTGGAGAATGAATGCGGCCAGAACGTCAATGACACATAAAGCCAAGATATGGCCAGAACTTTCCCATGGTGAATTCAGAGGCTACACGCCACCTGGGACCCTGGAAGGGTCTTTACACCACATCAGATCTACAGGAGGGCCCTGCCAGGAGACCCACAATCACCAGGTCCCTGCTGCTGGAGCTAGAGGCCAGAAGAAGTTCCCTTCTGCTTAGTAAATTACATTTAAAAACACGCTTCATCAAGCTGTCAAGCCGTTGAAAAAGGTTTGTCTGGTGCTTTGCAAAAAAAATGGGGGAAGATGGACGGTGAGCGATCATGCTTGATAACAACCCTCTCCTCAGTGCTATTTCCACACACACACACACACGCACACAGCAGGCACGAGTCCTTTTGTTTCCCATCGTCATGACAACGGATGCTGAAGCCTAAGCAGCCAGTAGGTTTGCGATGCTGAGTGAGGGGTGGGGTGAAGTGCGAAGATAGCCGGCTGGTCCCGGGCTGCGTGAGGGTTCTGGGTTCTGGTCCTGCATGATGCCTTTGAGTGGGGGAGGGGGGCCTTTGTCAGAAAAGGGAGCGAACAGAAGGATGAGTCAGGTGTGGTTTTGGGCGCTGGAGATAATGCCGCACACGGTGAGTGGGGTTCTGCGTGTGCGTCGTGTGTGCACGTGTGTCCAAACAAACACAAATTGCCTTAGTGCTGTACTAGAAAGCAGGAGGATGTGAGCGGAAACAGCGGATTGTTGGCACGTTTCCTTTCACGCGGGTAGTTTTGCGATTTGTTAAACTACATCTGTAAAATTCAAGGTTATATGTCAACGTTTGTCTCGATCATAACCGTCCAGGGTCAGTCAGTAGTGGATACTGTGCTCAGCACCACAAATGTCCACATCACTTTGCCATAGTTGTGTTAACAAAACACTAAATATGTGCTGCTGTTAGTGTGCACAGGAAGTGTGAGGATCGGGATCGTGCTGTAGAGCTGCACTTGGAAAACGGGAACCTCTGTGAAACACGTGTTTGGAGCCGTTGTCTTCAAGTGGCTCTTAAACTTCTGTCCGACATTGTTTTGTGGTCATGAAGTCATCCAAAGCTCCTTGGGGGGGAGAAACGGGTACCATCTGCCCGCTGCATCCACTCCTGCCTCTCGAGTCCACTTTAGCGTCTGCTTGTATCCGCAGGCATAGTGGGGCCGTTGTTCTGGACTTTATTGCGTCCAGCTGACTCCTGCCCCTTCTGCCCCCTCTCTGAGAGAAGTGAAGTACAAGGTGGTTTTAGGTGTGTGTATGTCAGAGAGAAGATATTAGCACCGTGCACCAGTGGGGGTGTGCAGCTCCCTCTGTGTCTCTGTCTTTATACACTTCTGAGTGAAACAACATCACTTTCTGCCTTGGTTCTTTCTACACCTGTCAATCAAAACTTTTTTTTTTTTGCTTCCCAAAAATCCTTTTTTGAGATACATGTGCAGCAGTATTTTTCTTTTCAAATACATGTAACCACGTACGGCTCCTCATAATATATTTATATTTGGTCTGAGATAAATGTAAATATGTAGTCGGTATGCATGTTATTCTCAGCTAATATACTGACGTCATACGAATTTGTTTTTCTCCATGTGTTCTCTTGCTCGTTCAGGCAAACCTGAAGAAGTTCATGGAGTATGTCCAGCAGAGGAACATTGAAAAAGTCTCTAGGTTTTTGGAAAAAGGGCTCGACCCCAATTTCCACGACCCCGAGACAGGAGGTAAGGTCAACATACAGGCGGAATGTGAGCTTGGCAGATCATCAGCCGAGGGGAAAAATGGCCTCATATTTCCTCCATTTATGCTGGAACCATCTTGCAGTGGTTGTCACTGGAACAAAAAATATATAGCTTCACAAAACTGTCATGATCCTCAGTCAGTAACTTATGTCAAAGGACTCATAAACTACAGACAGTAATAATAATAATAATAATAATAGTGCTTTTATGCTAATTTGTACATTTACACCTGTTGCTCCCTAAGGCTGTTGTACTTTAACCACACCTATTATAAATCTCAGTGCAGTTAATGAAATTTGCTCTTACGCAGAACCCACACAGGCTGTGCCCCTCTGCTTTACCCCCCTCCCCTCGATGCAGCAGACACATGCACGCACGCGCGCGAGTGTACAGTATACAGTAGGAGGCCCAGCTTGACTCTCCCGGATGGTGTGTGTGTTTGTACAGAATGCCCCCTGACGATGGCAGCCCAGCTGGAGGGCTGTGCAGAGCTCATCAAGGTGCTGAAGAACGGCGGCGCCCACCTGGACTTCAGGACCAAAGATGGCATAACAGCCCTGCACAAGGCTGTCCGTAGCAAGAACCACACAGCCCTTATAGTGAGTGTCGACCACGCAAACAGAAACAACACGGCTACACCGGAGCCCCCTGGCACCTGCCCATCGTGCAGAGCGACAACTTCATGAGATTAATTCATTACTTGCTTAACTGCATTTATTCATTTACCTGGCAACTTCCTCCACAGTTACTTACATTGTTGGGCTATTTATACAGCTGTCTAAGTTCCTTAAGGGTTCTGCAGCACAAGGGGGATTGAAACCCATGTCCTCTGAGTGCAAAGGTAGCAGCTCTAACCAGTATTCCACAAGCTGCTCGAGACTGTAATTGTGCTACACACCAGGTACACTATACAGTCTTTCCTGGCCCTTGAAAAGCCCTCTCTAAGATGAATTCTTGCAAATTTAAGCTGTATTTACCACTAGTGTAAACTTTTTTAGTGACCAATTGGAAGCGTTGATTTCTGAGACTATTAGGCAAAACTAGCAAACAACGGAACGGAGGCTTCGAACTTAACCCAACTCAGATCTCANCCACTAGTGTAAACTTTTTTAGTGTCCAATTGGAAGCGTTGATTTCTGAGACTATTAGGCAAAACTAGCAAACAACGGAACGGAGGCTTCGAACTTAACCCAACTCAGATCTCATGGTGGCGCTGGGCAAAATCCAAATTCGGTCTAAATATNTTACCACTAGTGTAAACTTTTTTAGTGTCCAATTGGAAGCGTTGATTTCTGAGACTATTAGGCAAAACTAGCAAACAACAGAACGGAGGCTTCGAACTTAACCCAACTCAGATCTCATGGCGCTGGGCAAAATCCAAATTCGGTCTAAATACGTCGGAAGGTTTGTGGAATCAAAGTGAGATATTGAACGAAACATTGAGTTTTTGTTAATCGAATCTCGTATCTCGGGGGTCACCTTGCGCTATATATCCCTTCCGTACCTTATGTGAATGAAAGATGTGTGAAGCTGTGACCTTCCTTGCTGCGCAGACATTGCTGGACCTGGGCGCGTCCCCCGACTACAAAGACAGCCGCGGCCTCAGTCCACTGTACCACAGCTCCATGGTCGGGGGGGATCCCTACTGCTGCGAGCTGCTCCTCCACGACCACGCGAAGGTCGGCTGCGTGGACGAGAACGGCTGGCAGGAGATCCACCAGGTACACGTCTTCGGCCGCCTTTACGCTCACATGTGAGGGTTCTCACGTATGTCGCACACGGCACGCGCTGGGCCCTGGACTCAGCTGTAGCGCCGAGGGGACGGGGGGTAAGTGGCATCCTGGGATTGCCTCCTGAGTTGACGTGAACGTCCAATTAGGCATCATTAAGTCTGAGTCGAGTTTTCCGGGATGGCCAGCTGTCCGAGTTGCTCGAGCCTGGCTCTTGTCCAGGGAAGGGTCTGCGGAGCCACGCTGCCCACCCATCGGCTGCTGCCCGAGATGCAGCTCCGCCTGAATGGGAATGACATTTTAAACCAGTGCGGCACATTCAGCAAGTCCTGTGAAGAGCAAAATTAGCAGCTTCACGTGTCAATTCAGAGTATGAAGAACCCAGACGGTGCATTTTAAAGATTTATTGTATTTTCGGATGCCCTTTTTTACCTGTTCATCTAGCTTGCATATGTGCCAAGTTGATGTATTACTTCTTGGACTGTTACAACACACACTGTGTAGCAGAAAAAAAAATGTGCAGCGGATGTTGCTGGGAGGCACATCTCTGCATGTTGTGTGTGAGCGCCGGGCCGCATTTGTGGTTCAGGATGTTAAAACAGGCCAACAGTGAAGCGAAAGCCCAAATTTTCAACACGTTTTAATAAGCCGGACAAAAGCAGAACAAAACGTCAAAAAGAAAGACGGACAAACGGCGCCGTTTAGTTAGCACCCTCATTTGTACATCCACACGCGGGGAAAAAACAAGCAAACTGTACGGCGTAAATAGAAATATCACTGTGGCAGAGGGTTCTGAATATTAATCGGCTTTGATAATTGTAAATGCAATTCAAAGATTGAAAGTCATAAACGTCCTGAAGGCGTCTCATCCGGTTAGTAGGTTAAACCGTTTGTACCAGCAAGCTGATGCAATTCACCTGTAATGGTAGATGTGTTACCGGTTGAACGAGATGCCAGAGAGCAAACGGACGCCCCCTGTGTGAGCAGCGGGCCTCTGACAGTCTGTCCGTCAGCCTGACGTGGGTGTGTGTTCACGTTATGTGTCTGCCAGCGTTCCTGCGCCTGTGTGTGTCTGAAGGGAGCCTAAGTGATGCGGTCGTCCGCCTCTCCAAGTCTCCACCTGCCACGTGCCATTCGGCGCTACGGTTGCCGTAGCGATCGCTGTCCGCTCCTCTCTGGATGGGCGTGCAGAGCACCGTTCCCAGTGTGTGTCAGTCCACGGGAGCAGCATTAGTCATTGCTCATTGAGAAGCTCAAACGCAAACCCGAACAAACCGTAAACACGGAAACAGTCCGAAGTCGTCATTAAACACAGACATATTAGAATAATGTGCCGTTTTGCCATCACAACTTTGAAAATAAATTGGTGCCACATTTGGCTTTGGTGAAAATGCGTACACTTGGAGGCAACAGTGGTGAAGGTGGGTCTACAAAAGTACACTATTCCTTAGAGCAACAGTCCTCATTAAGTTGTTTTTGAGCAAAACTGCTGCCGTTTGTCTTGTTCAGTCCAGCAAGGCCATGTCTTCTGTGACCCTCAGTTAGGACAGATAAATGCACTTTTCTCATTTTGTACCAGTGAATTTCTCAGTGAGGACTGCATTTTTATTTGTGTATCCATCCATCATGTAACCTCAGAAAATACAATTAAACGCAAGCAGCGTAAACATGCAGCATCCAAGGAAATACGAACAAAAATGAACATTTTTTTAAAACAAGCGTGCGAAGGAGCTCAGGAGAGTCGAAGGCTGGAGGACAAGTGAAATTAGGGATTGTTTGATTACAACCCCAACCCGCAAAAAGTTGGGACGGTATGGAAAATGCAAATAAAAACAGAAAGCAGTGATTTCAAAATTCACTTTGACTTGTAATCCATCACAAACAGTGTACAGACAAACTATTTAATGTTTAGTCTGGTCAACTTTGTTTTTTGTAAATATACATCCATTCTTGCCATTGAGGGCCTGCAACACATTCCAAAAAAAGTTGGGATGGGACAATTTAGGGCCAATAATGAATTAAAAAAAGGAAATAATGATGTGAGTAGAACAGGTGGTTGTAATCATGTTTTTGTGTAAAAGCTGCATCCAGGAAAGGCCCTGTCTTTTAGGAATAAAGACAGGCTGAGGGTGGCCAATTTTCCTACAAACGTGTGAGAAAAATCATTCAAAAGTTTAAAAACGGTGTTTCTCAAAGACAGATGGGCAGGGATTGGGCCATTTCACCCTCAGCAGTGTATACTATAGTTAAGATTCAAGGAATCCCTTAGAAATTTCAACGCATAAAGGACAAGGCCGCAAGCCTATGCTGCCTGCCCGTGATCTCCGATCCATCAGACAGGAACTGTCGTTCATCAGCAAGCGATATAACCACATGGGCTCAGGAGTACCTTGGCAAAGCTTTATCGAGTAACACGACAGGTAGTTGCATCCGCAAATGCCAGTTACAATTGTACTGTGCAAAAAGGAAGCCGTATGTTAAGTGTCCAGAAGCACCGTCGAATTCTCCGGGCTCAGAGGTACCTGGGATGGACCATCACACAGTGGAGACGTGTATTGTGGTCAGACGAATCAACATTTCAGGTGTTTTTTGGAAGAAATGCACGTTGTGTCCTCTGGACCAACGAAGAAAAAGACCATGCAGCCTGTTAGCTACAGGTCCAGAACCCAGCATCTGTGATGGAAGGGGGTTGTGTCAGTGCCCTCGGAAGGGTAACTTGCACTTCTGCGAAGGCACCATAAATGCCAAAAGTACATACAGATTTTGGAACAACATATGTTGCCTTCAAGATGACATCGCATTCGTGGACGCCCGTGCATGTTTCAGCAAGACAACGCAAAACCACATTCTGCGCCCAGTACAATGGCATGGCTGCGTAGGAGGAGGGTGCGGGTGCTCAACTGGCCTACCTGCAGTCCTCACTTGTTCCTGGTTTAGAATGTGTGGTGACAATGAAGACCCCATACTGTTGCTCACCTTGAAACTTGTTTGCAAGAAGAATGAAACAAAATTACACCCGAAACTCAATAATCTGGTGTCTTCAATACCTAAACGTCTATTAAAGGCATTGTTACAAGGTGGTAAATTCTTTACTGTCCCAACTCTTTTTTTGGATTGTGTTGCGGGCCCTCAATGGCAAGAATGGATGTATATTTACAAAAAGATGAACTTGACCAGACTAAACATTAAGTATCTTGTCTTTACAGTGTTTGTGATGGATTCCAAGTTAAAGTGAATTTTGAAATCACTACTTTCTGTTTTATTTGCATTTTCCATACTTTTTCAGAGTTGGGGTTGTAACACATTAAGGATAAACAGAACTAGACTCTGTCCAAACACAGCATGGTGCCTAACAGGCCCATTAATCCTGTCCCCCCCAGGCCTGTCGCTACGGACACGTGCAGCACCTGGAGCACCTCCTCTTCTATGGAGCGGACATGAGCTCACAGAACGCCTCGGGAAACACGGCCCTCCACATCTGCGCCCTCTACAACCAGGTGAGCTTGTGCCCGACGCGGGGAGCTGCTGGTGGTGGAATTTCCTTTCCCACAATCCTGCCTCAGTGAGCTTGGAGAAATTTAGCGCGGCTTCAGAGCCATGTTGTTTCACATGGTTATGGCGTTTGGGAATTATTCTTTCCCTTCCATCCTGCCAGATCTGCCACAGGATGTTCAGGTTGGTTGCAAGACCAGAGCAGGCTCACACCTATATGGACAAACAGTCGACATACTGGGAAGATGCATACAAGTCCGTATGGCAATGTAACACAACTGAAAGGCAAAGGGTTTCGTTCAGATTTTTCCACTCATCTACTATTGACTTTTCTTTGTCAACCACATATTTTTTTACAGTAGATTACAGGGTGGACCGAGGAGGACAAAGAAAGGTTGATATTAAAGGTCTCCCGAGTAATTAAATGAATATTAATCCTGAGTTTTCTGTTCTATTCCCCCGAATAAACGTATCAAAATGCCTGCAGCGGCTTCAGACTAATTGAAAAATATAAATTTTGAACACCTTTAAATTTATCACATACAGGAGATGTTTGCATTGCGTTACGGGGAGAAAACGGGTACATAAACGCTACACTGGTGGTTGGTCGGACACGTGCACGTCTTTGCCAGCAGAATCACGCAGAAATACTTTTGCCCCCGGATTTACGTTGAAGGGCCCGGAAGACGGAGGTCTTTATAATTCGGCACCTCTGTAAACTGGAGTGGCTGCAGCTGACAGGTATGATCTGTACAGTGAACGGGGTGAAGCATGTCAGGTGAAGGACTGTTCTGGTGAACGAGCGCCGGCTGCGAGAGGAAGGGTTCACGACACCTCCTTAGACTGGCCTCTCTTTTTCACTCTTACATGCCTATCTCCATAATGTGCAAAATTTCATCCGTATCGGAATTCGTCCTCTCGCCTATCAATTTACTTGTCAGCCAATCCCACATCACCAGCTGCCACCCGCCGTCCGCAGCTTTACCTGCACGATGACAAGGTGTTTTTGCGAGAGACTGACGGCAGTAAGTGACTCTAAAGGCAACCTTTGCTTTTTCGTTTAGCTGTGCAAGAACACCGGAAAACCGCGGTTTCCGTGGGCTTCCTTGGAGTGCTCTGGTTTCCTCCCACAGAGTATACACGTGTGTTTTGTGTTTTTTGGTGACTCTGAATTGCCCTTAGTGGGTGTGTGTGTCAGGGAATGAGTGTGTGTGTCCTGGGACGGACCGGAGCCCCATCCAGGTTGTACTCTGCCTTCTTCCCTTTGTTTCTGGACCACCTGACTCTGTAGAGGACAAGTGGTGACTGATGATAGGTGGATGGATCTTTGAGGCCCGGACTTTAGCGCCTCCCCCTGTCCATGCCGAGCGGTCATATATCACGGGACACACTGGAGCGACTCTCCTGGCGTTGTTGCGGTGTGAGTTCTGCTCCTCTGCACTTTGTTGGATTGCGTTTGCATGTTTTTCCCACAGTAAAACCCCAGGGATGGATGGCCAGTCGTGTGCACTGACCCGTTTTTTTTTTTCTGTGTAGAACCCCGCTTGCAGCGAGTTTTATAGGCTGCCGGGATGCATCAATGCGCCCTTCACGTGACTTGGGAGGATCGGTAGCCCGGGAGGGACGGCCAGGCATGGGAGCGATGGCTTGATCGCTTTACCCTGAAAAAACAACAACCCAGTTTTGCCTTTAGGAGGAAACACTCGTATCAACTCCTCCTGTCGATTTCTCATGTCATTTGTATTCATTTAACAGAAACTTCCACCCTAAAATAAGCTTATATGTTTCACATACAGATGCACTAATTGCACAAAACAGGCTTTTTGCTCTTTTTTCTGCTCTGAGTTGCACATCCCTAAAAGGACCTGCTAAATATATACATCCAAGTGCGTATTTAACATGAATTACAGACACCTGAAAAGAGCACGAGATGTATAACTTGGAGGTCTTCACAACGGAGATATGGGTCATTTCTTGAGCAGAAGGCACCCTCTAGTAATGACTGGGTGATTTGGGGGGTTATTCACCCAAGAACGTGAGCAAAACATTCCTTAACTGGGTTAACTGTAAGCGCCATATGACCTGGAGAGTCTGTTTGTTACTGTAAGCTGGACCTGTCTTTACATTTAATAAATTATCACTAAGATAGTTGTGCCGTGGTGATCAGAACAGTCCTCCCCTGCTGCTCATCCCATTTTGCACGTTAAACGGGTACAATGAGTCGCGTGCAGCGTTGCGGTTGATATGAGCAGACGGTGAGCCACCGTGGCCACGCTGCCCGTCCGTGCAGGTGACATCCCCCGGGGTGTGACTGTGTCTACAGACCGGGTGGATAATCACCCCGGGACGGTGAGAAGCAGCAGGGTGGCACAGCGTGATGCTGGTAATCCATGTGGATCTTCTCATTGACCAGCACACAGCTGGGGCCTGGGCGTCACACTTCGACCAGCAGATCGATACCGACACAGTGACGGAGTGGAGTTCTGCCACGACACGTGGAAGCGGCACTCTAGGCAGACTTAGGAACCACGAGCCGGGAGCCCGCGGCTGAGTCACCTCCCTGACAGGGTTGTGTGGATTAAAGATTCCAACGCCGTGTTTGACCGGGCCATCACTGCTTCATACCTGGATGCTGTGAGAGAACCACGCGTGTGGAACCAAGCAGCTCCATTCTGGAACCTGTTTGGCGTAGACGTTTAATATCACAACTGGTTCTTCACCACCTGTCTGCCTCCAACACCTCTGCCCCCCCCGTGTTGAGAGCGTCTCACGTGGCAGCAGCGCAGGGGGCATCACCTGGCTGCATGTGGGGCTCACCTTCTCCCCAGTCTACCGCACCTGACTGCTCAGTCTGCTGTTCCTGCTGCCTCAGACCTCTTGCTGGTCCCACACAGGAGGTACAGAATGAAACACCCACAAGATTTGGCTCTAACACGGGGGGATGAACTCCATCTGTCCCTCAGACAGTCTCAAAACCGCATTTCTTTCAGGCCCACTTATCTCCCCATGTCCTCTTCGCTGCATAAACTTCAACATCCGCTGTCCACTTTCTCGCCATTGGCCACGGAGGAGAAGAGCAGAGGCTGCAGCAGATGGCGGCGACCCGTCGCAGACTTTAATTCAGGCTCGACTCAATTAAAGCTGAGGTTCATGTAAAATAAAATGGGAAAACATATGTTTTGCAGCGTTGGATTGACGGGCGTTGAGTTCACTCTGCCGACGAGATGTGGTTCCTCGGGAGCGGCTGCCCCGTGTATCCGACAGAAAACCCCTGCGTCTGGCAGGAAGAGAACAGATAACCCTCCACAAATAAATTATTCAGGCATCGATTATTTCCCAGAATGCTGTATAAAACAGAAGGTGCGGCGCTTCATTGCGATTAACATTATCGCAGCGTCTCGATTCTCTTATCGTTCGCTATTCCCAGTGAGAGTGTTACAGTACATCTTGGGTGCAGCAAGTCACTGTTGATGATGCCATACTGGTGTAACCCATGTTAAAAACAAATGACATGATAAAAAGCCTCATTAACATACACTTAACACAATCCTTTGTGTCTCCTGTCTCCCCCTAAAGGGTGTTTTTTTTCCTGTTTGGATTTGTTTCTGCCGAAGTCTGCTTCTGCACGATAAGCAAAGTAAACATAAATTATTGACATTGTTTAGATGCTCTTTTCCCATCAAGTTGAGAGAGTCAGATACTCATTTCTGGCGAGACTGGCGTACATTAGAACATGATAATTTTTATTTTTACTCTTGTTTTTTATGACCGGATGTTAACTTTTTTTTTTTTCTCCTGCCACTGCTACAGCAGCGCCCTACAACCACAAGGGGGCACCACATACATTTGTTATGTTATTCTGGTGTTTGCGTTTCGGGCGCTGTAGTCGTGCATGAAAATCACAGCGCTGTTGCTCCGCGTTTCCGTCATGTCACTGGAAAGCCAGACATCGCTGCATAGTATCCCTGTGGATTCATTTTAATTTGTAGCTGCATCTCATTTACGTGCTTCGCTTTGCATGCAGGCCGCGCCGATCGATACCTTAAATTACCTGCACCACGCGGAGCCGTGCTAATAAGAATTAATCAACAGCCGTGCCAGTTCTGGTTACCTGCGCAAATTATATATCGATCCCGCAAAGCCTACCACGCAGCTACGTAAACTTATTTGTCTTTCACGCGGGGGGCGGGAGGAGGTGCTGGAGGAAAGTCCGGCGGTCAGGGCTCATCTCGGATCTGTCTCCGTCTGTCCACCCTTCCGCTGTCAGTATCGCTGACGCCACAGGCCTGCGAGGGGCGGCTGTCCGATAGGTGTGGCCAGCAAGATCCCACCTGAGAAATAAAGAGAATCGGGTGTCTTTAATTCCCCCGGGTGCCAGGCTGTGATGTCTCCCCCATCAGCGAATCCTCAAACTCAGTTGCTCTGACGTCTAACTAGATAACTCCGTGCGACTGAGGGTCCGCACACCTTTCACCTCCCCCCAGGCCGAGGTGTGTATTCCTCCGGGCCTCATTAGCATATTCAAGGTCGCAACCGAGGTTCTCGGAGTGAAACTGATTCCATCTCACCCCTTGTTACCGCCGAGTGTCACAACCGCTTTCGTTCTGCTTCATATCTGGCGTCATTGTGTCGCCGCTCCTGTTTCGCCCGGCTGTGTGCTAATCGCTGCCAGGAACCGCGTGGATAATGGACCCCGCATGAGGGGACAGGCTGACCCTTCGCTCATTCAGCTCTGCTCTTGTGTATCACGATTCCCGATGCCACGTCAGTCACATATTTTTAAGATTTAACAGATATTAAGTCATGTTTCTGCTGGTCTGCCACACCTGGCAACTTGCTAAGCTTCGGTCAGACTGCCATTCCTGCTGCCTCGGACCTCTTGCTGGTCCCACATAAGAGGTCCACAATGAAACGTCCGCAGGATTTGGCTCTAACCCGGTGGAATGAACCCCACGCGTCCCTTGGATTGTCAAATACTGTTCGATGCTTAGTGAGGGTCTCAGAACACATTTCTTTCAGGCCCTCTTACCTCCTCATCTCCACTCCACTGCATAAGCTTCACAGCCCCCTTTACCGCCATTCATTTTCTCCTGGACTGTGGTGCCCAGTAGATTAAACAGACCCCACAAGATGAGTAGATGAAAAGGTGGATAACTAAATGGATAAATACTAAGAAGATATATAGATGGATTAATAATGAATTAAGGGCTACCACAATGGGGGGGGTCATCAGTCCCCGTGCTTTCCGGAATTCAGCAGCAGTAAAAAGCTGTTCCTCTGCCTTGCGTCACAGGCGCCCTTGTATTTCCTGTCATTTCTGCCGGCCTCCTGCTTGTTGTCATCCACCATATCTAATATCAGCCCTGTTTGCACGACCCTTAAGGGGAGGATCGAGGTGCTGGGGAACCATGGCTTTGTAATGCAGTCTTATGACTCCGTGCACAAGGGGGAGGCCTTTCATCTATACGATTTTCCGCAGAGCAGACCAGGCCATCGGCGGGGAAACGTGCTCAAACGGAGCTTGATCGGTCCAAATAATGTCCCAGCACATCTTTGTTTCCAGCTGCTGTTAAAGAGGCCTGTAGATATTTACCGTTTGCTGACCAGTATGTCACAGGTCATAGTTGTGCACGTAACATATGTGTTCAAGTCCAACCTAATGACAATCCTGCTCCCAAAAGGCAATGGACAAAATGCAATACTTTTCTCTTTCTTTCAGGATAGCTGTGCCAGGGTTCTGCTGTTCCGAGGTGCAAACAAAGAAATCAAGAACTACAACAATCAAACGGCGTTTCAGGTGAGACCCTCCATACCTGTGTGGAAGTAGGCTTAGCGCTCAAGATGAGGCTGTTTGCTGCAGGGCAGCTGCACAGTCCAAACACCCCTGCGAAATGGCCAGCGTCTGCACAGGGGGTCAGTGGTAATGATGCAGGTCCCTGTTAGATGCTCTGGGGGGGGGGGGCTGGAGTGGGACTGAGGTGTACTTGTTAACAGCATCGGCAGGAAAGGTCCTGGTTTTGAGGTCAGCTATAAATTTGCCCTGCCGTGACGGCAGCTGTTTTAGCAGCGTTCTGTAAACAAGGGAAGGGAAAAGCAGCAAGCAGATAGGAAGGATAAATGTAGTTGTGCGTGGGTGTAGAGGGCGTAGTGGGCGTGGCCTAAAGTGGTGCTCCATGCTGGGCGACCAACCACAGCCAGTGGACAACAGGTACTTCTGCGTCCAGGTGCTTAATCCCACATCCAGCTGGGCTGATGGGCCTTAGCTGCCTGGAGTGTTTGTGTTTAGCAGTTAGGCATGGGGTCCTAGGTCAGTGTGGGAGTGACCACAGCAACGCCGGACGCGGCTGCTTGCTCTCCTTTACCCGCATGTCCTGGCGGGGTTCTGACAGCCATCATTAAGGTAATCCCGCTCCTTCACCTTGAGAGCAACGGACTGTGCAGAGAGAGACAGGGTTAGATGTTTTTCACCGCCAGCACGCCTTTAGACACGGCTCAAGGTCTGCCTCCCCTTAGTGGACGTGCTTACGTCGTGTCCTTACGTGACATGCGATGCACGGTTTTACCATGTTGAAAAGGGAAAAAACACGTCCAGGCCGCAATTGTTTTCACTCACTCTGTAGCGACAAGAATCATTATAGCGATTTGTGCGTTTTATGAGATTAAAGATTAGTACATTAGTTACCCGTCTATATTCCGCGCCGCTTCTTTTCACCTCTGCTAAACCGTTTGCGTTCAGCATTTGTTGAGGTTTAAGCGACATTTATTCAATTATCTGATGCTTTTCTCCAAAGCAACTTACAGTGCTAAGCTACTTACACTGCAGGACCTCCCTGCATCTGTGCAGGTTTCTCCAAGTGCTCTGGTTTCCTCCCACAGTCCAAACATATGTGCTTCAGGTTAACTATCAATCACACACATTATGTGCAACTGTGAGTGGCTCTGTGTTGGTTCCCCACGATGGACTGGTGGCCCACACAGAATGTAAGCCCTTCCTTGCCTTGCGACTCCCCGTCGTACGGAGGGATGGATGGATGGATGGATGGATACATAGCTGGGTAATTTTTGTACAGAAGCAGTTTCGATGAAATACTTTGTCCAGCATTGTTACAGTCTGGTTCAAACCTGCCAACACCTGATACCATAATAACACAGTAACAATAAACCTAGTCAAGAGGCACCCGGGTTACACTACCAGCTGCCCACCCTGCAGTAGTGTAAAAGCAGGGTACGCTGACGCGCAGGAGCTTCGCTCAAATACGAACCCCATTACAATATTGCTGGAGAACATAAAGGCTGTATTTTGAGAAACTCACTATCAGGTTTGACACTGACACAAATTCTCTTCACAAACCGAAGTTAATTTGTTTGTGTACAGGGCCAGAGAGCTCGGCATGGCAATGCAGCAGAACAAACCGCGAGGCCGTCAGACATCTGGCGCCATTAAAATGGAGAAGTTTGTGTGTGAGAAATGAATTACGCCTAATCCTCAGAGAGCCATGGGGGGTGGGGGCAGGGTGCAGAGGTATATGGAGTAAGTGTATTGAGTGAGATACCTCACAGGCCGAGACTCCAGTCTTCACCGGTAATCAAGTAAATTGTTCAACAACAGTCGCCCCTCTTTTTATGCCTCCTCGTGCATCAGTTCCGGGAAGAGCGAATGTCCCACGCGAACTCTGATTTATGTCTTGGGTTCAGAGAGATTCTGTCCCCCAGTGTAGGAGTTTCCTGCCATTTCTCTACAGCTTGCACTGCTTTAAAGGGGGTCCTGCTGCTGGCTGTGGGTCTGTTGTCCCCTCACAGGACACCAGTAGCAGCACTACATTCCTCAGGGCAGAGGGCAGGGGCCAGGGAATAGGGGACAGGGGGTACGCGGCACGGCACAGGGGGCAGGGGGTGGGGAACAGGGGGCAGGAGGCAGGAGGCAGGGGGCAGGCAGTGAGGCACAGGGGTTAGAGGGTGGGGAACAGGGAACAGGGGGCAGGTGGCAGAGGGCAGGTGACAGGGGCAGGGGGCGCAGGGGAGGGGACTGAGAGGTGGGCTGCCAGATGACACAGCAATCGATTGCTGCACTGGCTGCTTGGACACACAATGGAGAATCCAAGACCATTGATTTGCCCTGAACCTGCAGGACAGTTATTCAAAGGGGAATTCCATTTGAACACACACACACACACACACACACACACACACACACACACACACACACACACACACACACACACACACACACTGCGCTGCAGAACATCATGTTTGGTGCAGCCCTTGCTATTCTGAAGACATATCAATCAATGAAATGTAGAAAACCATGTTAAGCAACAGCCCAGCAAATTAAAGCGCGGCCTCTTTCTACATAATGGATTTCTTACGACAGCCCGTGGTGGCGAAGCTCCCCCCACCCCGAGGGAGGTGTGTGCAACCCCTCCTCCCCAAGCAGTGTCTGTCTTTCAAGTTAATTAAGTCCCTTAACTACACAAGTGCTTCATTTTGAACATGAGCGATGAGAAAGGGATCTTTGTGCGGGGGAATCCTGGGACTTCTCCAGGCCTCATTGGGGGTCCAGGTACCGGCAAGAGTCAGGCGAAGCTCTTCTTCGTCTGCGACTCCCTGCCACATACAGGCAGCCATACGGTATTGTTTGCGTTGCATTAATAAAACATTTACAACAACCTGAATAACACGGCGCAGCAGGTGCTGTTGCATTCAATACGCTGTTGTTGAACTGGAAAGCCTTCGGGTCGAATCCCACCTTCTGTCGTTGTACACTTATCCTGAACTGCTCCAGTAAAAGTTACTGTATAAATGGATCAATCACTGTAAGTAGCTACAAGTTGCTGCAAGAAATGCATCAGATAAATGTGAACACTTGTTGTGTGTGTTTGAGGAATGGTCTATTTTGTCCTGGAACAGGGTGTTAGACCCAGAGCTCCGTGGCCTGTGGTGTGTATGGAAAGGACTGGGGTGTGTGGTCATCACACGGTGGAGTAGCCCTGGGTGGGAGCATTGTAGATGCACGGGGGGCACATGTGCAAAAGGGATGGATTCTCCGGTCAGATGGTATTCGGTCAGCACTTACTTTTATCGCTCCACTTGAGCTGAAGCACCTCACACTGAACGGGGCGCGGCAGTGATGCGGCCTGGAAAAGAATTGACCGCAGTCGCCCAAGACGGAGGAGGAGGAGGAGAGGAGCCATCCTCGGGGTCAGTCTGTAAACCCCAGGAATTAATTCTGCTCCAAACCTGAGGCTTGAACTCTGACTCTGTGCAAAGTGATTCCCAGTTCGCTTTTTGAACGGCTGCCCGAGCGTCCAGTGACCGAGACCTCATTTCGGTCGAGCTCTACGTGCTGGCATCGTTCCGGGATGGAAACTCGTAAGTCCGTTGCACGCATGTCCCGCCTGTGAAATGGTAACTGTTCACCTTTTCTCGTGCTCTAGGTGGCCATTATAGCTGGGAACTTCGATCTGGCAGAGATCATAAAAGTCCACAAAGCGTCAGATGTCGGTGAGTCGAGCGGCTTCTCGTGTGCTTGTTTTGTCCGATTTTAGGAAGTGTCGTGACAGCAAACATGTTAGCAGATGTGGCTGTGTAGAAGAAACAGCACAAACTAATGCTTCTGTAATGAAATGGACAAAGGGAAAGCATTAAAGATCAGCAGAAATGAGACTGAAATGAAGTGCATTTATGAAATGGAAATTAAAACTGCTTTTTATGTGAAGAAATACCCTAAATATTACATTTGATACCCAAACAGTTCACTCACCTTACCATCTAAACCATGGTTTCGTGACCTGGGGCCCATGTATCGCTTGGGGGGGGGGGGTCCATTAAAGAGTGTCCAACTGAATTGAAGCTCAAAATAGAATAAAAACATTACTATGCTATTATTATTCCTGTCATAATTCTATGTGAAGGTGATCAGTTTTCACTACGATAAATTCAGTTCAATATTTACTCCTCATCTGCTTTCTTCAGGTTCGTAAAAGGGTATGTGGTCTAGAAAAGGTTAAAAAC
Organism: Arapaima gigas; assembly: GCA_900497675.1. Taxonomy (NCBI): domain Eukaryota; kingdom Metazoa; phylum Chordata; class Actinopteri; order Osteoglossiformes; family Osteoglossidae; genus Arapaima; species Arapaima gigas. Next base: position 1,309,514 of record UFQX01000236.1, on the reverse strand, counting down.
CTCTGATCTAGACTGACTTCTTCTTTTAAAAGCATCACTGTAGAGGAGAGGCCATTGATGTTGTATTAGCACTTCATGAAATCCCATCAGCAATGCCTATGTCACTGAGCCAAAGCATGAAATGCTGGAAGCTTCATGTTGCTGGCCTATTTTATATATAAAAAACACACAATTGGATTTCCATCTGAGCCTGTGAAAATGGACTCGTCGGCCTTCCAGCGTCAGGAGTCTGAGCTGGGAATGAGAGACGGGCTCCGGTTGACATGCTGCTGCGGTGGTTCTGCCCTCGTCGCGCAGCCGGCTGCAGGGTAATAGCGTGGCCCGGTTCTGTCGAACCAGAGCGATGTTCCTCTGAGCCGTCTCGCATGCGGTCCTAATGGGTTTCCAGCAGAAACCACCCACTCCATTCCACTCCTAGACAAGGGGGTCTCATCCTCTGTGGCTCCAACAATCTTAATGAATATTGATGTGGCCGATGCCACCATCCTTCATTTGGTCTGCGCTTCTGGGGCTCAACGTGAAGCCCATTCCCCTCCTTACCTACCACCAAGGCCTTTCTGGATTATTTTCTCTGACCTTTGCACCTTTCAGAAAGTGTAATCTTTTAGTGAATCCACACCTGAAGCGTGTGACGTTCTGGAGTAGCATACAACAAGAGATCCGAGCGGCTCTTTTGCTGCGAATCCCAAGGTGGCCGTTCTGCATCCTCGTTCGTTTTGCGGTTGTTGAAACTGGGGAGCACAGTCAGGGCACAAGAATACACACAGTGTCCAACCCTGTCAGGCATTCTAGCGTGTAGACCGGCAAAGAGCAAGTGCTTTGCTGACTGTACGAGGAGAAGGGTCCCTGAAGCCTGTCTGCCTGTCACGATGGGGGCCAAGGCTTGCTGGTGTTCTGAGAGCTCCATCGTTCTCAGCGTGACACATCACCGTCCTCCACACTCAGTGAGTGGTGTATAAATACACACCCTGCTGCTGCAGATCTGCATCCCGAATAGAGTAAGGCCCTAAGGAAAATTCAGATGTGCAGACATGACATCACACCACAGTTCCGAAAGCGAACGTGACAGCTTTGAAGCTCAGCGCGGTTCATTTGTTCTTTTTCAGTCAGATACCTGCTTAGATGGCAAGTAATTTGAGGTTTTTGTTATTGTTTGCTGCCAAAGCCTCAAACGTGTGTGTGTGTGTTTGTAGCTAGCAGCTCAAACCCCACCTTTTACCGCTGTTTCAGTTTCCAGTGTTTCCACTACTTTGTCCACTATGCTGCCACTGGCCCCCAAACTACTATTAACACTTGAATATTTGTAAAACGGTTGGAGGAGGAACAAAGAAATGAGAAAGATGTTAATGTAGAAGGTGGTAAGAATAAAATCTCGACAGGTATTCCCACGCTGCCGTAGCGTGACTCTTGGAAGAGCTCGGTGTCTGAGGGCAGGTGCAGCAGATGCCCTCACCGTAAAGACGTGCAGTAACAGGTGCTCAGCCAAAAGCAGCAGAAATCGCACATCGTCCAAATCGGACGTTACCAACACCGTTTCTTTCTACTTCTCACTCTTTACCAAGCATGTGGCCTGCTAATGTTCTCCCCCAGCTGGCTGCCTATAAACTAATTTAATGCGAATTTCAAAATGTTTTTTTTAAAGCCTTTAGTGCTTGATTTATTAAATTAGCCATAACTTCAGAAGTCGTTTGCCTTTATTTATAGAAATGTGTAAATGTTTGCAGATACAAATTGGGCATCCAGCTTTAATTAAATCCCACGCAGCAGGAGCTGAGACAATGTAGGGGGAGATTTGGATGCTGACAGCGGGAAACGTCCTCTCTTTCCCTGTGACTAATGCACGTGCCCCCCCCTTGCCCCACCCCCATTTACGGTACAGTGCCTTTCAGGGAAACCCCCTCCTACACCAACCGGCGACGGCTGGTAGTCAGCGGCCTGCCGACACCTCACTCCCTCCCACGCTCTGCCAGCGACAACAACCTCCTGGCGGACGGGCGGGGGCCGTACTCACCGGCCCCCTCGCTACGCAGCCTCCCGCCTGCCGACGTGGCCGACAGCAGCCTGCAGAGCACCGCCAGTTCCCGCAGCTCGCACTCGCGCTCACCGTCGCTGCACCGGGTACAGGAGGACGTCGACAGGCTCAGCCCACGGAGGCCCACCCGGGGCCAGCTCAGGTCAGCTGCCCCAGTAACCCTCCTGCTTCCTCTGTCCTTTGCTCTTCCTGGTTCTCCTCTTCTCTCATTGTCATAACACGGATCTTATTGCTCGTCTCGTCCAACTTGGCCTCGTCTCTTACCTCCTCCACCAATCCACCTTGTTTCTGCGTTCCCCCCTTCTTCTCTCCTCCTCCATCAGCACCATTGAATTTGACCAGGAGGCAGAGCAGGTCAAAAAGGAGGCACCACCTGCGCATGAGCATGTTTCTGTAGAATGCAGGCAGAGTTGGGTCTTGGTTTGCTGTGTCCCTCAGGGACCCGATGTCTATCTGTCCCCGTATTTCCCGCCGTCCATCAGGTTTGCGTTGAAATCAGTCCCTGCCCAGCTAGGAGAGATACACCCGGGATGGAACTTAAGCAAAAGCAGAGCAGACACATGCTGGAGAGATGAACCGTGGACGGCGTGTGGGCATCAGGAGGTCACGCTAGCAGAAAGCCGTGTGATGCTACGTGGAGCTCGAAGGACGGCAGCTGCGCACGGACTTGCTAACCCAGCACTGTGGTGAAGCCACTATCTGAGCCATGCTTTGCATCAATTGCGCCGCCATTGTACCATTGTTCACACCCCCTGTTGTCCGAGTCCGCACACCACGCTCTCCTCGTGATAAAGGGACCCACGTACAATATTAGGGCAAAGGTGTCTGTGCTCAATGTCCTCATACAAATACAGAGCGCTTTACAATAGAGATAGATTTATCATTGTCCAGCCGTTGAGTCGAGAGACCAGGCCTTTCAGAGCTGTGGACATTTCTTTGCCCGTGTGCCCAACGAAGATAAGTAGGAATGACGGCAGCTGCGCGGGCCTGGAATGCTAAACCGGGCTAGGAGATGGAACGCGTTTGATGCATCTGAGAGGGTCTTGGCAGCCGAGCGCGCTGCCCGGCCGGGGCGACTTGGTGTCATTGCTGCCGATCCTGATGCTTCTGTCAGGGGTAAGCAGCCCCGAGGGAGAGATGGGGCACGACGGCTTCTTCTTCCTCTGTCAGGGATGTGTCACCATTGTCTCCGCCCCTCTGTCCACGGCTCCCTATCAACAGGATACAGCTGATGCAGCCCTCATGTTTGTCGACACAAAGAAAAAAATTCCATGGCAGGCATCAGTCATTTAGTTCCAGTGATCTTACTGAACCGCAGTTAGCGACCTTTACAAAGATCATTGTGTTTGTAAAGCGTCTCTGCCAAAGATGGAGGTCAGAGTGGAAGGTGATGGTTCCGCACAGAGGATGCTCCCCATCTGTCTGTCGCTGGTCAACATACTCTGTTTTTAATTGCACGCACAGGGGCCTGTTTAGGGCGTGGGTTTCCGGCATGGCCAGGTGGCCAGCAGCACCTGACTCCTCCGCCCGTCTCTGGGTTGTGACCCCCTCCAGCGCTCACAGAGTGCTTGGCCGCCTCGCCTGTGGCTAAAGCGTGGCAGAGGGAAATGAGCTGTGCCAAGCGGCGTTGCTGCCTGCTTTGCCACCTCCTGGCTTTGCGGCAGGGGGGCAGGCTACCTCGGGATAACAGGTGTCATATCTCCTCCCCTGACGGAGGAATCTGGAAGCAAACAATGGCAGAAGGGATGACAGCACCTCTTCCAGGGTTTGGACTGCAGGAGGGCCCCTCTTGTCTCCAGCTTTTAGCTCTGGTGTGAGGTCACTAGGCTTGAGGAGAGAACACGGCATTGTGGGAAGAAGAGGTTCCCTTTCCCTCCGCACCTCCAAACTCCTCCTGATGAAGGTTATCAGCACAGAAAGTTTGCCTGGCCATTCGGTGGTACATTTTTCTCACGGGCTGCTGTTGATGTGATTGCTGTTATGGAGTTGCCATGGCGATAGAGGACTGGGGAGGGGAACGGAAGCCTCTTGAATCAGAATTTGGTGTCTACTTCCGTGCTGGTGCCTGAATGCGAGCGATTAACAGTTTTGACTTAATTTGATTTTACTGTCAGGAAAGTGGGTACCGTCATTGCCGTTACTGTCAGGATTATGAACCAAGGCTCTGCCAGTAACCATACTTGTCTGCTAACTGTATGTTTGGGTTACATCACCCCTTCTGTGAAGTCCAGTTAGTAGTACTGTTTTAATGATACATCTGGGACATGGCAGTGCAGTTATTTTAGTGCAGATGTGTTGAATTAACACTCCACACATTACAAATGAATTAAAAAACTTTAAATATTTGTGGCACACAGGCAGCTGCCCATCTCCCCCCTCTTGGAATATGGATCAGAGGTATGAACGTAGTATTCAATGGACTTTTTTAACGGAGGACGGGAAACCGGGAAGCCTAACGTAGGTACACGTTATCATCAGTGTTTGTTTTTCATTTGTGTTTGGAAATGTTGATTTTTGTTCACTGTACAGCTGTACGGACACTCAGGTTTGGTCAGAAACGTGAATGAGAACATATTTCTGAGCACAGACCCTAAACATGCTCCAAAATGGCACCGTTCTTATACGCGTTGGGTGTTAAACAGGCAATGGCTGCTGGCATCGGTCAGTTAATGTTAAATGGCATCTTTTACGAAGAAGTCACAACAACAGGACTAAAGCTTAGGGTTTTTGGATATATCGTGCTCTTGCTTCTCAAGTCTAGGAATTTGTGTTCATTTGCATATAGCGGGCGAAGCGCAACCTCCCACAGTGCTGTAGCGTGGACTGACAGCACCGGACCGGTGCAATGGGAAACAAAACGGATGGGCAAGGCCACAGGCGCGCGGTGGACAAAAACAGGGCTTTGCTGCAGCTTTCCAATAAAGCCAAATGCAGGGTATTCCAGAGAACGTGTGGAGATCCTCACGTGGCCTTTCGCTGCTGCCAGAATGCCTAGAAGCGACGGAGGACAAGACTTTTGCTGTTCACCTTGACAATAATCTATAATACAGGACAGCGAGGGGATTACCAATACTTAATTAATTCTTTACACCGCTGGCGTTTCCCGCCCGGTCTATGACAGGAGTCGTGTAAAACATTGTTTCCAGGTATTGAGATTATGGCTTTTATATGCATTACTGATGTACTCTGCTTACTTTTAAGCTGTTTACATATAGATTTGCTGGAGGCTTCTTCCATGTTAGTTCTGACTTTATTGACTGAAGACCCCGGAGAGAAAACCAGGCACTTAAGTTGGAAGTGAGCATTTATGGAGTCTTACACTGATGTGTAAAGGTTTCAGCACCTGGACAGGGAACGACTTATGTGTGTAGCAGTGTGTTTGCAGCATATTTGGTTAAAAAATGCAGAATCCATGAAGCTATCTTCCAGGATCACTGGATCGTGTTATTAGTCACACTTGTTTTGGCAGGGAAGAGCCAATTATTGACTTCTCCTTACCAGAGGCAAGGGGTCAGATTGCTTCAGTGCCTCAAGTCATCTGGAAGACATGTACATCAAAGCACCACTGAGGAAAAGAAGTGTTGATCAGTGGGCAGTTTTAATCTGTCCGAGCCGGATTTGGAGCAAGGTCGCGAGCACCCCAGTTCTTGGTATAAATTATTTTCAATCTATCCAGAAGGTCCCGTTCTTGTGATCTGGAATATTAGTGCAACGGGAAACTGACCAGTCAGAAACACGAACTCCAGAAGGGAGGATCAAAGGCTGCTGTAACTGCTGCGAACAACGGAAGCCATAATATCCCTTCCAAACACATCTATGAGCTGTGAAGAGGCCAGCTCCAGCTCTGCGTAATGCCGAAGATCACCGAGTCGCAGCGCTTCTGCAAAGACTTGCGAGGGACGCCGTGGAATCTGTCCTCAGCACACCCTGTAGTTATCCACCAGAAAAAATGCCAGGTTTTGGATATAATGGGTATTATTTTCTCTCAAAGTTGTTAGTCAGGCGCTTAGCGTGCTGCCGTCGCCGCTGTTCTGCTTCGGCGTCAGGACGTTGTGCAAAAATGGCTCGGCGCTAATGCTGCAGCTGGGGTGGAGGCCATCAGGGGAAATGATAGCGATGATCACTGTGGCATGGAAGCTCATTTGTGTGCGTTTGTAAGTCTGTGATACTGTGGACAGTAACAGCTTTTTCAAACTGTTTCACGTTTTTTGGCTAGTAGTGATGGGCCACTACCTGTAGGCTGAAGGACTTCAGACACTGGGGGGAAGAGCGACAAACAAAAACAAAAAGTTGCCTAAAGGTTTAACAGTTGAGCCTTTAACACACTTGAATTTCTGCGTAAAGTCACATGCAGTTGGTGACATCATAGGAGGTGCCAGGGCTTCCTGCCGGTGGCGTCAATCCAGTGGTCGGAAGGAGTGCGTCTTCAGTCTTGTGCTGGCGTGAGAGACTTGTGTCTTTAAGAAAAGTGAGTGTTTCCAAAAGAGAGCCTCCGTGTTCGGTCTGGGTGGGAGAAGCAGCACAACAGCGAAGCTCTGCTCCAATTAGGGAGACACGAAGACCTGTGTAGGTGGAATTCATTCTGCTTCTTCTGTAAATGTCAGTCCCACGGGTTTCTTGGGAACCTGTTAATTGTTGTTTAAATGGGCTTTGGAGTAGGCAAGCCATCGCCAGGTTCACATGGCTTTAAAAAAACAAAAATTAAATCAGAACTTTGCAAATTCCTTTTTGAATTTCATTATTTGTGTTCGAACCCCCCCCCGGTTCATTTCTCATTTTTTGTTAGATGGAGGAATTAAAGGTGTCGAACATCTGGCGTACGGAATTTGTCAGTTCTCCTCTGTATGTCCTGCGGCCACACAAAAGCTCTGTAATCCATCGTTGGGAGCTTATTTGCGTGTTTCAAAAACATTGTGCTAACAGTCACTGGCATTCGCATTGTCCACTTGTTTTCAGATAGGAGATCTTTCCAGAAACCATGGAGGTGTCAAAAAAGGGTGTTGTGTGTGTGATGGTTAATATTCGAGGTGAATACCTACCGCAGATTGAAAAAAAAAACCTGTGAAGCCGTAAATCTTGTTTACAGGAACCATCTGTCTCCTCTGTGCCTAAGTAGGAAGTGGAGCAGGACATTGTAATGGCGGCTGGTTAGTGGTAATTGGCTCGAAACGCAGGCTGCAGAGACTTTTGTCTGGGTCTTTACTGCAAGGTCTTGATGGAGAGAAGGGGCTTATGGGAGTTTCAGTGCGGGAAGAGCTGTGTGAGACCGATGGTGGCCAAGCAACAGTGGGATTGGGGTCACTTGGGATGCAGAACAGTTTGTAAGCCAACAGCAGGTGGAGGGCATGAACACATCTCCAGCAGCTGTAAACTAAGAGGTCATTACCTGGAGGGCTGTGCCTCCCCCCCACCCCCACCGTCCCAGTCTGGTTCACAGCACTGGCCCCCGAACCCCAGGACAATGCCAGGGTGCCAATTACACCAGCTTTTCAGTCTAATCGATCCTCTGTGTTCACCAAAGGCAGCTCAGTGGAGCTCCAGCCTGAAACCATTGCAGGCATGTGAATCAAAGGTTAACTATGACTAAATCCCAGGGAGACCATGGCCCAAACAGTCACGTCAAAGTCGGTATGTGCCTTGCACAGTTCACCACTCTTGCTGTCATTTGTCACTTGACTTATCAGGGTGACGGAGATGCAGTCTGTCACCTTCTCTTTGGTTGTCTTTCCCTTTGGGCTCGGCTTTTACTACAAAACCCTGGAGGTCAAAGAGCGCTGCTGTTTCTGAGCCCCAGGCTCAATGTAGCTGTGATGTGGCCTACCCTGCTTTGGGGTTTGAAGGCACCGGATCCTGCTGTTTCTGAGACCCTAGCCTCTCTGCCGTTATTCTCCAGCTCCAGTCCTCCCCACCCTCTGTGCGCCTTGTGATACCTCAGCTGTATTGATGTTGGGACCTGTCAGGTCTGAGGCTACCAAGACCAGTGCTTCAAATTGTCTTCACGGGTAACGCCTTAACGCTGGTGCTAAAGATCAACTGATCCAGAATGTTGCGAAGTCAGATCCCAATTGACTCCATCAGCGACTGCTAGGTGCTGGATCCCCATGATGGAGGGTTCCTTCCTTTCGTGGTGCCGGAGGATTTGGATAGCTGTTTGGGTTCGGGGCTGCTGGTGAAAACTGGGCCACCTTTATAAATAGCAGTTTGCATCATTCCTTTCATTTAGGATATCAGCAAGTCAATTTGCAGGTGTGAGGTGGGTGACCCGCAACATCACATTTATAATTTTGGCATCAGAACTGAGCAGCTGTCCAGTCATCCACTGGCCCCACCGCAAGTCTTGGTGCCACTACAGGTGACAAAGCGGCTTTGATTGATGGTGACATATTTTTGCTTTTTTAATTACTTTTGCCCAAACTGCTGGCGTAAAAGGTCTCCTCCTAATCGCAGTGATGAAAACGCAGGCCTCTGCCGAGCCCCACGTCCATGTCATTTGGTTTGCTTTTTGCTTTTGGAGAGGCGATGGCAACTGGCAACCATAAGGCCCAAGCTTTTCTAGAATTTGACCGTGTGGTCCGGTTGGGATGTAACACGTGTGATGCAAGCGTCTGAACCCGATCAAACGAAGCTCTTGCCGACAGGCAGGAACAGCGGACACCCAAGACGCGGATGAAAAGGTTCTCTCCTCTCAGAGCCGCTTTCTCTGGGCTCAGCTGACTAAGTCTGTCTTCCATCTTTTATAATCCAGCTAAGAGCAAAGAAAATATTTGTTCCGACAAGACGTTGCGCACTCCGTCCTGTTTACTCAGTGTAAATACCCTTTTCCATGGTCTTGGGACTTAGGGCCCTAATACAGTTAGCTTTTGTAGCTTTAGTATTGTAATTTAAAAATAGCTAAAACAAGGAAACGTCCAGTACGAGGAGAAAGTTTAAGAACCCGCTGCTGGAAACTTGTTTTTTTTCACAAGGCATTTGGTCACAATGTCTTCCCAGCTCTTCTGCAGCAGTTCCCATCTAGGACTCTTGTGGGCTGCTTTGCTCGGACACCCCAGTCGTTCCCAGACAGATATATTACCCACATGTACCCTAACTTTTGACTGGAACTGCTTAAACCACTTTCATCCATGTTCTAGCATAGTTTTGTAATGCATACGGCTTAATAATAGAACACAGTGATAGTAAACTAATAATTATACCGTGAAAATGTTTATAACACAACATTATTTGTGCAGGAATTTATGGCTTTGTATGGACAACTTCAGCAGCAGTACTTGTACCTTCAACATCGTCTTCAGTGTCTGCAGACGTTCTCCTCTGATAATCGACGCATTTGGAGTGTGATCGGCAGTGTTTCAAAGCCCCTCGATTTATGCAAGTAGGTGATGGCCAAGGTGAGGCAGCCTGCAGTTTGCACACTGGCTGTAGGGGGGCGCTGTGCTCAGGAAGATGATGTGCAAAGGTTGTTGCCCTTGGAGCACTAGGGAGTGGAGTCAGTGTCCCTCTGTCCTCAGACGGTGTGGAATCAGTTTGTCCCGCAGTCCTTCTGGAGGTTCGAGTCTCTGGTGCCTGTTTTCTGCCTTCCTGCCCCTCTTTCTCTGTTGGCCCCCCTCCCCCTCTCCTCTCCCTCTCTACTGTTTGCAGCATTCGCCTCTCAGATGCTGACGCACAGCTGCCATTGTTACCCTACATCCCTGCAGTTATGGACGAGACTACGCCAGAAATGATGTTAGAGAGAGAGAGAGAGTGTGTGTGTGTGTGTGTGTGTGTGTGTAAGACAGGAGGAGTGAAAATGAAGGGGAACTCATCTGATTCAGTTGCTGTAGTAAGTATATGGAGAGACTCAGGAATCCCTGAGTCATGGGAAAAGGAAGGTTTGAACACACAATGAAAGGGGATGAGCAAATGACTGTGATACAACAACCGTCCATCCCAAACACACACTCACACACATACACAGACGCAGACGCAAAGCTGCCTGTACCTGAGCCGTGTGGAAAAGAAAATCCCTCCAGAAGATGTTGTGAATGGGACTGAAAATCAATGGCCACTTTGCGTGCGGTTCGTGCGGATGGAGGGACATGGGGGGGGGGGGGCAGGAGAGAGAGCAGGGAGAGAGAAGAGAGCGGCGGAGAGAGAGGGGATAGTCCTGGACGTGACAGCAGTAGTGCTGGTGAATGAACGATCTCCGGAGCAGCAGCCGCTCTGCCTGCAGTCCCATTAGCATTCGTGGCCTCGCTGTTCCAGGAGCCGCTTGCGGTGGACCGGTGGGCGGAGCTCTGTGGCGATTACGCGGACGGGACGGTGGTCCGTGCCGCTGCGCTCCCTGAAGAGTCGTTCCTGGGAGGCGAGCGGAGCGCGAGCGCGGGTCCACGGGTGCCGAGGCGTGCGTGCGGTGTGATGCAGAGGGAGGGGCCGGTGGGAGTGAAGGGGAGGGCAGCGGCAGAGCGCAACAGAGCCAGTCGGAGTGCGGGGCGGCTGGCGGTGGCAGCAGGAGCAGGAGGAAGCTCGCACCGGCGCTTGCTCGCCTGGGGCTCTGGACATGCTTGACTCCCCCTGGACCCAGTCAGTGGCCCACGGCAGGCCCGCCTCTGGCCACCAGTAGTGACTGTGACGTGGAGGGTTGGGGGCGGGGCAGCTGCACGCGCCGCACACGTGGACACCCTGCAGAAGAGGCAGAGGCAGGGGGAGCCCCACCGGTCAGGGGGTGCCGGTGCCGCTTTGCTCCCTCTGCAGACGTCAACCTCGTGGCACGCATGAGGGGCCCCGGCTGAGGGCCGCGTTGAGAGAGCGCGAGGCGCGCGCACGGGAGGGTGGGGGGGTCACACCGCCATGTCGGTGACCACCGGCTTCAGCTACCAGCTGCCGGGGATCACCACGGTAACGTATGTTTTCGTTTACAGCCCCAGCACGGTCCCGCAGGAGCCCAGCCCTCCACCGCCACAGCCGGCTGCTGTCACCGGGCCCCGGGGCCCCAGGCGGAAACTGTACAGTGCCGTGCCGGGTCGCACCTTCATCGTGGTGAAGCCCTACACACCCCAAGGGGAGGGCGAGATCCAGCTGAACCGCGGCGAGAGGGTGAAGGGTAAGTGCCAAGCTCTCCTCCTTCTCCTCCCGGCCGTCCCGACGAACACCCTGTGTCTGCGTCGCTGGTGGGGCTGCGTGGCTGCGGTTCTGCCGCTCTGGTCCCAGCCATAGGTGCCCCGGCATTAGCTACCTGCAGGGGTGTGTATCACTGGGGAGTGTGTCGGAATTTTGCCGGCATGCCTGATTTGCGCACAGAGACGTTGTGCAGCAGCTGCCGATCTGTCTCTGTGACTCTCTCGGGGAAGGTGAGCAGGGGTGTCCGGACCCCCAGGCCAGGACTGGCTCGGCTGCAAGTGGAAGTGTGGGTTCTTAGTGTTCCTGCACAGGTCTCGCAGAGGCCCGTGTTTTACTCATGCCGAGGTCAATGTAATCATTCTGAAACAGCATCTGTGTACAAAGCAGCTGTTACGTGACCAGACGTGTAGGAAGGACGAGTGAAGTGAAGTTAAGGGAGTTATGTGCTGTCAGTCTGTCTCCTGACCAGGGGAAGTAATGATGTGTAACTAAATTCCAAAACGGCCTATTATTATATTTGTGGACAGAATTTTGCTTTAACCTGCTGCTTTCATTTGTACGGTTAAACATGTTTGCTTTTCATTTTTACATCAAAACTTTTCACTGTCTTGAACTTGCTGCTGTTTCATGTTCTTTTTTTTTCCCCCATCTCTTCTCATTTCCATTTCTGCCTCATGCCAGATGATCAGTCTAATGATCTGGGAGGTAAACATAACAACATTGTGCCTTTTCTTCATCTCCTTCTAAGAGTTTAATGAGACCCCCAGCAGACACCACCGATGTCCTTCTTGTCCTTGGGTCCCACAGGTTGTAGATGGGCGGACCTTCTGTGTGTGCATGGCCAAGTTTTACCAACAAGTTTAGAACCCTTTGTGTCATGAACCTCCCCGCAAGTCCAGTGCATGCAAAGTGTGTACGTGCCAACGAGAGCGGCACACACCTGCACGCCGCGTGTGTCTACGTGAGAAGATGGCGTTCCGCTGCTGTTTCTGTGCCGATCCGCAGTCTTCCTGCCTCTGATAGATGTTCTCTCCTCACCCCTTTGAGAACCCCAGTGGTTATTTCCTTCTTACATCTTCTGAGTGGTTGTGAAAAACCAGGTGGCCTCTTATATGGGTGGATCGGCGGTTCAACGGATGTAGCTGAACAGGAGGTTCCTTTCCACTTCTGCTCTCACTGTGGTAAATTACTGATTTTGAAAGTGTCCTTCTTATTCCCACCTACCTGGTTCCCAAAGTAGGTCTCAATGCTGCCGTTATTCACAGAGTTTCTTACTTCCTATGGTACGAGTGTGGGTTTCTCAGCTCGGATGGTGTTCCCACTCAAGAGACGTTTAACTTGGGTTGAGTGGAATCCATGAGTTTCGATGAAACGGAACTTTAGGATGTTTGTTCTCCACTGCAAAAGGAAATCAGGTTCATGATCAAGCTAAATATGCTGGTATTTGTCTGTCTTTCTGTTCTTTGTTTCAAGTTCTTGTGGCTAAATGCGATCAGTCATTACAGAGGGATGTATTGAGTATGGAACAGTGAAGACGAAGGATGGTTTCTCATTAAATAACACACACGTAATGATGGAATGTGAGTTTGCACATCTGTAGTAGCCAAACTACACCTTCCCTCAGTTTACATTACTAATCCGTTCCTGAAAACCAGACTTAAACCGTGAAATGTAAATAGGGAGCCTATTTCCCATTATTTTACAATCATAATCCGTTTCAACCCCTCCCCCCAAAAAACTTCTTTAAGTATCACTAAAACGCTGTGAAATTCCTATGTAGCAAACCATCGTCACTCTCTCGGATATTTAGCGATGACAATTGGACACAAAGCCACAGCAGATCCCCGTCGCTCAAGCTTGGTGGGTTCTTCAGCATTTCTTCGCTTGCAGTTTGAATGTTATGATGGGTTTGGGGAAAATAGACGGTGTTCATACACTGCACGGTATGAACACAGGCACAGTTAGACTTTACTGCAGACCAGACACTACATTTAGCCTGCAGGGACAACACAAACAAGAAGCAGAATGTGTTTCAAGCTTTTTATGTTCAGTTCAGCTGGAAATTCCTGTAACACAAATTTTTTCACTTGAAAAACCGTAGTTTTAGATATTTTTGCATTAAAAAAAACTTATTTCAAGCCAAGGCAGGATATGTGGGTAAGCTAAAAAACTCTATATGGGAGCTCTGAACTTAAACCAAATTTTTGGTGTGAAAAAAGAGAAATTCAATCTGAAAGGCATATGTGTATGAATGCTGTGGTTTTATTCTCCCTCTTGTCTACTTACATTTATTTAGCTGATACTGTTCTCCAAAGCTGCTTACAACCTAAGCAATACATTGTTACCAGATCAGTGCAGGGCTTGAGCCTTCATAGCAGGAGGGATCATCTAACCCGGGATCCTCAGACTGAAAGGCAACAGGAGTGTATCCTGCAGCCCCACAGCTCAGTCGCTTCTTCAGAGGGCAATGTGAGCCTGTTGGTTGGAACTGTGTTTGTGTTTGTTGTGTATTCGCTCCGTTGTTAATGTTATTAATGCTCTGTTTCATGTTGCGGTGGGAACAATGTCGGGGCTACAGTCTGTAAGTAGCAGTTGAACCTGTCAACATGGACCCAGGTTCAAGACCCCCCTCCTGCTGTAGAACCCCTGAGCACAACATTTGCCCTGAGCTGCTCTGTTCAAAATGACCTGGCTGAATACAGAGGGAAATCACTGCAACTGAACGTTTTTAGTTGCTCAGGGGAAAAAAAACAGAAGCTAAATAAACAAATGTGATGTTAATCTGTGTTACAAAGAAGGTGATCAGTCTAGTAAGTGAAAGCAAACATGCTGTTAATTTACTGCTTCTGTTGTCCCACAGCTCTTAGAAAACGAACTCATAGTTATATGACACAGCATGATGTGGTTGAAATTCAGCGGTTGCTCTCCTTGGCTGTGTTGTATTTTTTTTGTTCCATTTTCACGAAGAAATAGTTAACAAAAAATGAACCGCACAGTTAATGGAGGTGCGTCGTGGGGTTTCCAGAGTTACCCAGGTCTTTTTGATGGACCTCCTGGGACTCCCCTCTTATGTGTTCATTTCTTTTTCCTTCTGCTCCACCATTATAGATCTCGAGGGAAACGTGAATACGCCTTGGCTTGTGCCACCATTTTACCAGTTTTCCGGGCTGACATTTCTTGCGTTTGGTTTTGTCGATGGGGAGGTACAGTATGTCTGTTGTGTTTCTCCTGACTTCCAGATTTGCAAAGCAAGTCACGTGTTGCCATTATGTAATCAGCATAATTTGGGGAAATTGGTTCAGTGGTTTATATCATTAGACCATGGATGTTTGTTCCCTAGCTACCTGTCCCTCTTTCCTCTACAGTCAGACACTGGAAGAGCAGGTGGTCCATGAACACCACGCCCGATTCTTAAACAGTGTTACATGTAGAAAGCAGAACCAAAAGTGCCACAGGCTTCTACACTTCCCTCTAATATAGCAGGAAATAGCACTTGGAGATTTTCCGATGAGTCTCGTTCCTCCTGTGCCGAGTTATTTAGTTTGATTGGTGGTGGTCAGGTGAATCTCAACAACATTTGCTGTATACCTTCAAGAAAAGGACAGCTCTTACTTACAAAGAAACCGAATGCGCTGCTGGTCCCCCGGTGCACAGAAATTCCCTCAACTCTCAGGAGAAGCACAGACAAAAATGGGGTACGGAGATTAAAACCCTCGTTCTGCTATCTCGACAAGTTACGCCCCTTCACCCTGACCTTGCATCTCTGACTGTTTTTACCGCTCAGTTCTTCCTTTGGGGAACCAGCCTCGACTTTTCTATTTGGTCCCAAAGCTTACAGGACTCTGGTTCCCGGTTTCGCTCTCAAGCAGGACGAACGCGCTAACGCACCTCCGGAACGGCTTGGTCAGGTGGCCTGTATCACAACTCTTTAATATTCCACAGGCACTAAAGTGCCATTAATCACCATTACAAATTTGTAATCTGCCCGTTATTTGGAGCAGCTTAATTTTTGTGGCTGTCCGAAAGATTAATAACACC
Organism: Arapaima gigas; assembly: GCA_900497675.1. Classification (NCBI taxonomy): domain Eukaryota; kingdom Metazoa; phylum Chordata; class Actinopteri; order Osteoglossiformes; family Osteoglossidae; genus Arapaima; species Arapaima gigas. The sequence continues at coordinate 1,294,348 of UFQX01000236.1, read as the reverse complement.
AAGCAGTCGTCAGCGTTGCGATAATGCATTCGGATGGGACGCCGCCGCTCCCCCCACTACCTCGCCGTATGCATTTCACTCTCATTTCATAGCCTGCGGGCTGTGTGGCTTGAGCTCCTACTTGTACCCGGTAGGGTAGAACCAACCGGTCTGAATCCAAATCACACAGTAGGATACAGTAAACCATTCCTTTTGCATCTCCTCCACATCCAGAGCGACCTACATAGCCCACGCCCTTCAGCTTTAACACCTGGGAACATTCTCATGCTGTTTCCCCTAATGGCCTCAGCTCAATGGTGACCTGGAGGTCGTGTCATGATAGGCTCACCCCGGCGAGGGCAAAGGTCTTAAGGTGCACTGGGAGTGGAGATTGGTTTATTGGATTTGTTTTGTGTCCCTGCGTGACATTGGGCTGAGCAGTATACAGATGGATGATCTCCTACCCCCTCAAAGTGTAACCCTAATCCCTCAAGGCGTAACTCTAACCCTAATCCTAAATGTAACCCTAACCTTTATCCTAACCCTAAACCCCTCAAGTCATACCCCTAACCCTAACCCTGATGATGCAATTTAGGGAACACGGGCGCTGACTTTCAGATGTCAACCTGCCCATCAGAAATTTATTTAGGCCTTTTAAAAAACCCTCACCATCTGCAAGCCAAATGTACGCCGACTTGAATGTAACATTTTTTACATGAAAACCTGTCACAAAATCTGTCCCTGTTATCACTGCAAAGAGACTTTAGGCATAAAGCACATGTGGGCACTGATGCCTGTTTTTGTACAGTTAAGTTCTTTGTGGTGCCTCACAAAATGAGATGTGGCAATGCAAAAGCAGGTTAGTCCCATATGTTTTTGTCTTCCCACTGCTTACATTTTTCCTCATCTTAAATCTAGACCTTTTATTTGAAATCAGAATTGCGCATAATCATGACTTCAAATAAATGAGCCTGATTTACCAGACAGTTAAATTAATGTCATCGCAAAATGTAGTTTCTTTCGCGACGGAGATGAAGGTACATTTTCCACGTTCCACAATGCATCCCAGTGGGCATGAAATGCAAAGCCATAAATAACTGAAAGGCTAAATGTCCAGTTTAACTACTGCAAAATGGCACTAACCAGCTGGTTAACATGTCTAGGGAAATACACCAACAACAAGCTTCTTCATTCATTTTCACTAAGATCATCGGTACCTATCATTTAATTCATGAAACTCGTGTTGGTTAAAAGTGGGAACCTTTTTGCAGTTTCTACAGCGACTTTTATGGATAATTTTCCGAATGACCACTTTCTGCATTGAACTGGCGTTTAGGGGTCACTTATACATTTTTATGACTCATTCCTTATATCAGATTTAGCTGAAAACAACTATTTATACGACATGTTTTTTTTGTTGAAAATTATGGGGACACGTGAGTGAGCTGTGTGTCTGAAATGTTTCATTCCCTCTGGATTTACCTTCAGGTAAATGTGGTTTTGTCACACAGCCAAAGGGTTTCAGATGTATCTGAGGTTATGCCACACCTATGTGTAAGTGCCTTTGGGGCAGTTACATACGCTGCAATTCACATTTAGTACTGGAACATGTCCAGGTCTTCTTCCATATACATTTCTCCAGCATTCAGACAGTATGTCTCCAGCAATCTTCAGAACAGTGAAGTAATTCTGTCCATTTTCATGCAACTCGTGTTCCTACTAAGAATCTGAATCAATTAAATTTGGCTCCAAATCAGGAAAAAGCACAAAGAGAAAAGGAAGGTACTGCTTAGCCCCAATTTGTGAATAATAGTTCTTCCAGAATGGACTCTATTACCCTGGTGGCCCTTTCTTACCGTGGTGCTGGGCTCCTGGGATTGTTCGGTGCACTTTGGGCCCGTTAGATGTTTGGATGCTGGAGAAAAAAGTTGCAGCGGATTATTCCTGCCTTGGTGGGCAGGTGCCCATTTCCCGTTTTCTTTACTTTCCACTATTGACATTAACTGTAACAAGATCTTTTTGTCAGTTGGATGAAGCCAGTGAGAGAAAAGTTGCTCTTTTTATGTCTTTTCTTCAGCGTGGAAGATAATGAAATGTGCAATTATAGAGATGAAGAAGTAAGTGTCTCTTCACAGCCAGGAACTGGTTGCTCCACCTTTAGCAGATATGATTGCGAATAAACACTTCCTATGACTGTTGACCAGACTCGTGCTTCACCCAGTTCTCCATGTTCCCGCTCAGGTTTTTTGAGCATTACCAGCTTTCTAGGTCTCGCTGCAGCATCGCAATTGGATTCCGGTCAAGACTGGATATTCCGTAACTCCATTTTGTTTCAGACATCGTGATGTTGACTCGCTTGTGTGCTTGGGATTGTTGTTTTGCTGCATGACCCAGCTGTGCTTCAGCTTCAACTCAGAGGCTTATAGCATTAAGTTGTTCTTTAGAATTTGCTGATACAAAGAGCAACTTGTGGCTCCTGTAGTGACAGCAAGGTGAGCGTGTCCTGTGGCCACAAAACATCCCCACAGCGTCACACCTGGCGCCTGTTTCGAGATGCTGCATATTTTTTTTCTCCAGAAGTAACATGGCCTCTGACATCTGAAAGTCTTACTATCACCGTCAGTAAAGGATGAGAGGATGATTGAATGGTGAAAGTTGAGGATTTGGTTATCAAAGATGGGAATGTAGGCTTCCTAAACATCTCCGATGCCTTCTAATACACTGAGAAGCAACGTAAGCCTTTGCCGTCCCAGTCCTCAATACACTTGCACTCGCGTTTGACGAAATGAGCATTAAAACCCAAAGTGGCATCTAATTGACAGGCATTGCCCACAGTGTCGCTCTGCGGGCTCCGCGGCGGTGCACTGCATTGTGGGTACCAGGGAGATGCCGACACAGCCAGGTTGGCTGAGGAACTGCAGACTGCAGATGGGTAATGGGAGCGCCTTCCAACTTGCAGGCTCTAATAACAATAATCTGCGTTGTTCTCGTGTGTTTTTCTTTTTTTCTTCTGCTGTCAGAATGTTTCCAGAAGGATCCGCCGCCCGGTCAGTTTCACTGAGTGGCCCAATGCACTCGGCCATTATCTTGTGATTCTTAGTCGTGATCTAAGAACATGATCTAAAGCACATGATCATCTCGTCCATTTATACAGCTTGATATTGTACTGAAGCAATCGACACGAAGTGCCCTGCGCTGCAGCACCGCAGCAGGTCCGTTTTGGGGGGGCGGCGTGAAGACAGGCGTCCGTGTCCTTAACCGCTGCTCGGCCGTGTAAGGAAGTGCCAATTTCTGTTCAGATGAAGTAATGAAATGCATTGCCAGCGCACCGGGTATCATTTCACTGCTCTTGTCACTTGACCTTTATCTCTGTTATGATTCTGAAATAAATATTCCGCAATACAGCCCCCCACCGCCTCACCTTCAGCCCTGTTGCTCTCCAAGTGTCAGACTAATTGACTGATACCTTGGTTTGGTAAGTGACTGGCCTGTCCTCAGAAAACCTCCCTCCGCTGCAGTAAGGGGGGGGGGGGCTTTGCCGCTGGAAGGCAGTATTAATGCTTTAATTTGCATAACGTGCGTCTATTAAACAAGCTCTGCTCTTCTCCCGGGTCGCGGCTCCGTCGAGCTTCAAAAGAGGGCCTGCGACAAAAAGGGGTTTTCACCGCGGGAGCCACAATCACAGCTATTAACTTAATTAGAACTTGTACACCTTACACGTGCCCCCAAACACACACACACACACACACACACACACACACACACACACACCAGTAGTAGCTGTTGGAACGGAGAGTCTGGACTAGACAGAGCAGGAAGGCCGAGCAGCTGCAGTTTCTGTCACCAGGATCCGTAAGGATGCGCAAAACGTTTGACGTTCTCTGTTCTTGTCCCTCTAAAGTCATTGTTTTGTGTTGTGAGCCATTTGTTAGGTTAAAGTGGGAAGAGAAAACCAGTTGTGTAAATGTGCTGGGCTGCGTGAGGAAGACGTGAGTCTGTCTTAGCTGTGAAGTTATGAAGGAGCGGAGCAGCGTTGTTTCCTCTTAACCCACAAACAGGTCATCTGTCCGTGAGGCGACTGGATGAGCAGGGTGCTGGTGGGGAGCTCAGCCAGTGGGGAGGGGGAGGGCTGTGGAACATCTGAGGGCTGGTCGCACCACTTCGGCTGCTCAGAACAAACAGACAGATGAGTAACGGGGAGCTTTACCCAGAGTCTGAGGTTGCTGGGTGCTTCAGATGAGATTTGTCCCATGAGATGTGGCAAAGCAAGAGTTTCTGCTCCTTAAAATATCCCCACCTTGGCTTGGAGTAGCAGCAAGCTCCTCTGGCCCTGGCTGGGTGGCAGACCAGGTTCTGGTGACAATGGGGGATTTGGAGGTTGTTATGAGATGTGGGCATCAGGTTGTGTTGACATGCACTTCTTTGTCCACTGTATAAAGATGAAAACTAAACATGCAAAGCGGGACAGAGGTGATGTCTACCCGTTGCAGGAGACTCCAGCTGGGTGATGCGGGGGGTCATCCTCCCAAAGGGCAGCGGGTGACCAGAGCCACGCGGCTGCAGAAATCAGGACGGTGTAGGGCTCCCGAACAACACATTCAGTTTAACCAGGTTCTACTGGCTGCTTCCACGGTTGCCTTTGTTGTGCTGCGTGTGGGGAAGCAGCAGCTGTGTGATTCTTTTCTGATGAACTTGGTCTGAGTTCGATGCCTGAGACGATTTAACGGCGCATTAATATCTGTGGCACAATTATGCAGATCGTTGCAGAACTCCCGAGCTTCACACAGAAGGACGTGACGGTAGTGAATGTGTGTCTGTCTTCTCTTAACCTCTGGCTGCTGTGATTAGAAGATGACCTTTTAACTCTGCCAATGTCTTATTCTAATACACGCAATTTCACCTCTCAGTGGATGTATTCCCTGGCGGTTCAACTTTGAATGGATACATCTTAAAGAGAAAAGGAGAAAAAAATGGTGCGGGAGCAGTAAGCAGTGCTTGGTATGAGCACGGCGCCCTGCCGCACGACTGGAAGGGCTTAGAAACAACCGTCACTCAAGTTTGAAAAGACAAAAGTTTTGCTGCCAGTGCAAGGCAACCCACTTTGGTTTATAAAGCAAAGGTAGCTCATCTTCCTTTTCGTCGTGCATCAGTCATCGTGTTAATCCAACCATTTCTTAATTATAACCGCTGTTCCTTGTTTGTAATGTTCTAATGTGATGTGTTATCCAGATTCGTTTGGCCGTTCAACTGCTGCCCTGATTCAGGGTTGCCGCGGACCGAAGCCGACCCCAGAAGAAGAAGGTGTGAAGAAGGGCGTAGGGTCCATCACAGGGATCACACTTGTTCACTCGCAAAATATGGGCAACTTAGAGCCACCCCTTCACCTGAAACACATGCCTTTGGACTGTGGGCTAACACTTGGATGAAACCCACGTGCACAGAGGGAGACCATGCAAACTCTACACACGCTGAGCCACATCCAAACCCACAGCTTGGAGGCGCTGAGGTATCAGTGTTCCCTGCCGGATATTGTGAAGCAGTTTTATTAGCCAAGAGGAACTTAGAATGTCTGAGAACTATTCTACCTGTCAGATATTTACTGTCTTCTCCCCTGGATTGGAAGCTGTCCTGGGGAAGCAGTTTGGTGGCTCGTACCTCTTGGCCAGAGCGTGGGGTGCAGCGCTATGCTGAGGCCCCCTCTGTGGTGTTACAGGAGCGCGCTGGTCCACCTGGGGGCCTGGAGCTGGCCACCCACTGAGTTCAGCTGCGGAGGGCTAGTCGCTGGCTGGAAGAAGGTCTAGGGCATTTCTCTCCAGTTACTGCTCCCTATTTACCACACTGGACCGTCCTCCTGACGGCATCTCACACTTGGCTACGTGCCGAGCCGGACCCACACCCACGCATATCTGAAGCTTTTGTTATTGTGACCTTTTGAAAAAACCTCTATGTTTAAAAGGTTGATGCCATTATTTATTTATTTGGATGCTTGTTTGTTTGGAATTTGCTCCTTTGTAGCACATTTGCATTTTAACTTTGTTTGAACCTTCGCAAGCATCACCCCCCCCCCCATCTTCAACCCTCACGGGGACCTGGAAAAGATGAGAAGGACAAAAGCGCTGGCGAGGCGGATAGCAGGACACAGCTCCAGCACGACGGAACCAACGTCCACAATGACAGCTTCTAATTTTGTTTGATCCACCACTTCAAAGTTGGTTACTTTCAAGAGCAAAGTGTCTCATAACCCAGAGTGTTTTTAATTTGCGGTTAATGAGGTACTTAAATGATCGTTTCCTTTGGGGCTTTATGAGCCTCGGGGGGGTCGGCGGGGTGTTTGAGAGAAAAAAGGTTGCGAGGAAGTCCGACTGCCTGGCGAGACGGCCACTTTCCGCCGGGGACGTTGCTGTCAGCGCTGATTTAAACAACGCGCCAGCAATTAGACGAGGGTGTGCCGGCGGTTCGGAGGCGGGCGGGAACGCGGGGTGGCAGTCGATGGGGTCGCTCTCTTTCTGCTGTCTGCTCCAAGGTGACGGCTGCCGTGCGAAGGGGGGGGGGTCGGATGGACGTTTGTGGTACGCTGTGGTGTTCACGGGCCCATTTGGACCTCGCAGTGGGTCCGGCGAGATGTACGGCGGCGCGGGCCACCCAGGTCGGCTGCTCAGCCTCCGCAGGCCCCTGGCACGGCGCTTTACCGCACACCCACACACACCACCTGGCACTTCATGCACACGGCTGCTGCAAACTCACAAAAACAATAAGGGGTCAGAGGCTTAATCTTTCTCAACTTTCTGCAGCGATTCCATCTTCGCACATCAGCAGACAGATGTTGGTCTCACGACGGTGTAATTAGGGTTTAGGCGGCGAGACTTTATTGCTCCGTGTGAATCCAAGTTTGTCTCAGCTGTAGGGCAGAAGGAAGAGCGGAGCTGTGTTGATATTCCAGGCCGTGCTGAAGTTACGCTTGCCGTATATCACTTCCCGGGCAGTCGCTATCGATCGGGCTCCGCGCTACAGCGCCGGCTTCTTTTTTTCTCTGCATTTCAAGCAACTGGAGATGCAGAAATAACAGGGAATGCGTACGATAATAGAACAGACCCATTGAGAAAAAAAGAAGTCCCGCAGATGCAGAGCTGCACGGACAGTGAATCTCGCACAGAAGGAATGTAAAATTGAATTGCTGTGAAGATGTAATGGTGCCCATTGTCATTGATTACCAACTTTTCCCTCCCTTGCTGATTATAGCTTCATCGGAATGAGCTCTTAAAAGCTCCTTTAAGGGGAACTATGGAAATAAGTCCTATGGCTTTATTGTGTTATCCTGACGGTTATTATGATGTTTATAATAACAAGCAGAATGAGCCCCCGCTCAGCCCAACAGCGCAGAGCCATCCATTCCGGCGAGACTCCAGGCTCGCGCAGAACACGGTTCTCGGGGCGGCTCGTCTGCTTAATGTCCCTTTTCTCCCCATTCTGCCCACCACGTTCATTGCTGTGTGTATTACTGCATTAAACCGCGTGTAGGATTATTCCGGGATGCCTGCTTTCTGATTGACACGGTGCATGTGCCTCGCTGATGCAAAGGTGTAGTAGGAAACAGTGAAAGAGCAGGGAAATCGTGTGCTTTTATTTAGGTTATTTGTCTTTGCATCTCCTTCCGGGGATTCCTCCACTTTACTGCCTGGTGTTTCCAGAATAGTCCGCAGGCTCTGCCATCCCCGACCAGGACGTGGATGCTGTTACATATGAGTAAAAGTTGTAAACAAGTTTCACTTGTAGCACCTTGCGTTGAACCTTCGGACCCCTGGTGTGTCATCCAACTTCCAGTGGTGGTTTGTGCTTCCAGCGCACCTCACATCAGTCCCAGTTTTACCCTGATCCCCACCCTGAATCCCACTGCCCTGTTTTCACATTTAAAATGTTGACTTTTGAGACTTGTGGGGCCTTATCCTCACAGTGGAAACACTGGCCCACTGTTAGGCTTTTAAATAGTTTTTTTTTTTTTTAGATTTAAGCCTCATGATTTTTACTCAGATTTCACACATTCCGCAAATAAATTTTTTCCTTGTGGGACAGTTGAACAGCAACTGCGTTCTTGTCTCTTTGGAGCCTGTATGGTGACAGGAGACTAAATCGATCTGGATGGGTTTCCGAATAACACCTTGCTAGTCTTGTGCTGGACAGAATAAGATCTCAATCGCTCAAGGTGGACGGTCAACAGAACCGCATTAATGAACTATTAGAGTGTCTTTTGTACTTTACTTTATGCAGACTTGAGAGCTCAGTTGTTCAAAGCAGAACTGAATGTATGAGAGAAATGTGAAGATGTAACCCGGTAATAACAATTATATAACATTCTAAGCACAGAGGCATAGCAAGTAGTCAGGCATTTGTGGTGACGAAATATAGTATCGATAGTTAATATCCAGTTATACACAAATAGAGGAGGTTTTGTGGACACTGGGGGGACAAGACCACCCGTCTGTCCTTGTTATTCCTCTGACGTGCTGCAGTATAAATGCACGATGTGTACTTGGTACTGTAAAATGACAAGTGAGTAGTGTGTCCCGCATTTCAGTCAGCGGACGTGTCCCCCGGCCGGCCGTCGCACTCAAGCGTGGCAGGAGGATCAGGAGCGAGTGGGGGAATGAAGCCATGCAGAAACAGCAGAGCAGTGTTAGGAGGGCAGGTCCAGTAGACATGCGAGACATGCAGCTCCTGCTGTATCTGAATCCCGCTCGGGGGCTCATATCGGAGCTAATATGATTTGTGTAAACTTAACTATTTCACGTCACCTCTCCCTAACAAGGCCGTACCTCTCGTTGAGCTCCACCGCCTGGGCCGTTGTCCAAACGTGGCTCTTGCAGCTTCCAGATCTTTTGTTGCCATCAGCAGGAAGCTCTTGGCAGGACCACGTGAGCAGGAGTTGGATATAGCAGCATAAAAGGGAAGCGCGAGGCCTGCAGCGACTCCGTATGGCTTTGGGGAAGCTGTCCTGCTGAAGGTTGCGCTGGCTTTCGGCGGCTCTGTTGGAAGTGGCCGGAAGACAGGTTTTGGACAGCATGTCCACTCTTAGGTCACCATGCTTTCAGTTCATAAAGGGTTTACATGCTGTCCTGTGAAAATGCAGTGATGGGGATTTAAATACATCCACACACACGGACGCCCATCCCTCGCTTAGAAGAGATTTGAGAAGAGAAGAGAGCTTAGAAGATTTGATCCATGGAATCAGCACATTAGGCAAAGTCTGGTTGTGAGGGGATGGAACTGCCATTATTTCCCGTGGAAAAAATATCATCGGCTCCCAAACGTCAAAATAAAAACGAATCAAAACAAGTTATACGTTTCATGTGTGACAATGGTAACACCAACATATTTTTTTGTCTATTTGTAACAAAGTATGTTGAATTCTGTCACTTGTTATCCCGCTTCTTAAAACCGTTGCCGTAAATTGTGTGGAAGAGTGAATTTTTTTGAGCCGTCGGTCACCTTCGCTCTCATAAACTATAAAAGAAGCACTTCAGTGACTGTGTAAGGGCAGCCGTGTTCCAAAGCTGTCGATGTGGTTTCAGAAATTCAGGTAATATTTATTCTGTCATACGGTATGAAAGCTACCGTTGAAGCTGCCATTTTGGGTGAACTGAGTTCAGTTTGCTGACGTGTTTGGTTGAGCCTGTAATGCGATGGGAAGCAAGACCTGCACGTGGCGGTTTGTTGTGGAAGAAGCAGTGCGTCCTCGGTGTTTGCAGAGTGAAAGGCCTGGAAGGCGGTGAATAAAATGTCTTGTGGGTGTAAAATAAAAAAAAAATGTTGTGCTGAATAATAAGCCCGTTGAATGAAAAAATTGTGTTTTCATAAGCCGATGAACTAGTTTTTCACTGTACGGGACCCTGTTATATGTGGGAAGGGTGGGCTACGGTCCGTGCGGCAGCATACAGGCACTGAGCGACCCCCCACTGCCCAGGGAGGGGAAAAGAGGGAAGCTGTAGGCTCCCGGCCGACAAGTCATCACTGGCAGCACATTTCCACCCTGCTGTCAAGCTGACCCCAGACTTTGTTCACGGGACCGGGATGAGTGACCCTCGGTCCCTGCCGGGTGGCGAGTGGTGCCGTGTCGGTGTGGCTGGGCTCCCATGGCTTCCGCCACCTGTGGCTGTGGGGCGTAATTAACAGGACCGTGGGAGGCAGCCCTGGGCGCTCACTGGCAGCAGAGCATTGGAAGGAAACGTGAAGGTTATTACATTTTATTAATTCTTTCTGCTCTCTCTGCCACAGAGTCAGAATCGCACTTCTGCACCGCCCCCTGATGCCTCGGTGGGGGTCGATCGCAGTCGCCGGTGTCACGCCTTTTCCACGGCGGCGAATGGCAGTGTGGCTTTTTTCAAAGCAGTTTATACCCTTAAATAAACAGGAGCTTATTTTGTTGGCCATCTTATAACAAAATCCTCCTATCGCACTCATCAAGGTGCAGAAGAGCAGAGCGTTTAAAGGGATTTAATTGCGAAGGGCACCGCTGGGGTTTGGCCAGGAACAAACTGTTTGGTCTAAAATCCTTCGCTAAGCCCTGCTTTAATCAGCCGGAGGTCAGTTGTAAAGTTCCACGTTCAGACGCGCCGTAGAGAACTGTGGATCAGTGTCGAACCGTGAGACTCCTGGAGTCTTTACTGAGTTCAACAGGTCCTCTAATGAACTGAGTGCAAACTGCTTATAATCCCTGCAGATCAGCTCCGCTTTTTCGTTTGTTCCTGTTTGTTGCTGCTGTGTTATAACTGGGAGTCGGTCGATCGACTCACTCCGCTCTGCTGTGTTGCCCTGGATCGCGGCGCTAAACTTGTGCTCATGCAGCGAATTGCCCTGCTACAGAAGTGGGCGAATTGTTGTAAACTTGATTAATATGTGAAGTCACCCCTGGATAAAAGGCGGACAATGATACGGAGTTTAGGCCGTGCTGGTCGTGTGTAGGACCTGCGACCGGATGCAGGTTCAACCGCCCTGCCTGTGTGGATCGTTTGGGTTGGATTTCTATGGCTGCTCCCACAGTCCAAAGAGATGTGTTTCCAGTGAGGTGGTGACTCAGCGTGTGTGTCCTTGCCCTGCAGTGGACTAGTGTCCCACGCAGCCCTCACGCTGGCAGTTCTTGCACTGGGCGGCAGGTTATTTGCTGAATGAATCGTCTTTGTCTTTAGATGTGAAGCACACTGATATTTTGCACAACCGTTGCTGTCGAGTGACCCGGAAAATGAAGAGGTCAAGTAAGGCAGGTCCGGCAAAGCGCCTGGTCCGTTTGCGTCCCACACTTGCCAAGGTCAGAAGGAGGTTTTTTTTTTCATATTTACGTACCGACAGCGTGCAGACTGATCTGCTGTTTAGGTCATTTATGCTGCTCTGGTGTCACAGCTGCTGCATCTGTCCAATAACCTGTATCAGTCAGACTGGAGCAGCTGTGATTTGCAGGAGAACTTACTGCAGGATCAGTGCTGCTGAATCGAACCTCCTTCACTTGTGAGCGGTTTTCCGCTGCTGCCGGGTCGGGACGCAGGCACAACACACACTCTGAGCTGCACTGGAACCTGGGCTTGAAATTGCAGCCCAGGAGCTGGAGCTTCCCGCTGCGCCACCGTGCGGCTGGAGGTTTACTAGACACACATCTAATGGTTCCGTCACGTGAGCTGCGACCGGACCGACAGGGGGGCCTCGTGTTAAATCTGCACCCTGGCTGACACTCACACTTCATGAAGTGTTTTCCTGTCTTTCTGTGCTTAGGCGTGTCTCGCTAGGGGCTCCTCTGCTCAGTTTCTGGAGTGTGTAAGAAGATGGTTCAAGAGCTGCCGGTCATCGTTTGTTCAACTGCCTTATTTATTAACTGCGGAGAGGCTGTCGGATCAGCGAAATACGGCCTTGTTGGGATTCCTGGTGCTTCCAAATTTACGATTCCGCTGCTTACCTTGGATGACCTTTGTATTCCGCTCAATGAGACAAATAGTCTTGTTGTTATGCAGGTTGCCGGTGTCCCCCCCCCCTCCCACTCCTGACAGGCCGTGTTAAATTTATTCTCAGCCTAATTGCTCTCAAGTGATTCTTGAAGATTTCGCCCATGAAATAATATATTCTGTGAGAGCGTGAGCGTAAACCGCCGGGTTTATTTAAGGTCTGGTCCCGGGTTGTAAATTTACTTGGCAGAGGAAGTTCAGTCAAAGTGTGAGCAAATCCTCAGTGTGAACGACATGTGAGGAAAATAATTTCATTTCCTACCTGCATCTCCAGGGTTGGCTGAAGCGTCATGAAGGTCTTGAGGAACCACATCTTCCCAGTTACATTTTGTCAGATGTGCAGTTATAAGCTGCGTGACTCGAAGTCCGAATGTAGGTTTTATGAGCCGTTACTTAGCTGACAGACTACACTGGCAATGGCTTTCAGGTTATTTTTTTCAGCAGATTATTAGAGGGCTGTCAGTTTAACTTATTTCACTTTTAGCACAGAAACAAGAAAATGTCTTTCTGGACCCATTCAGACGAATTCTGATGATTACATTAATTCCCTTTGGATTTTTTTTTTTTAATAAATAATGACTGCCAATAAATTTTTAAAGGCATCATTTGCGGACTGAAGATGTCCTGCACTCGTAAAGCGATCGCAGAGATTCTTCAAGGGTTTTACAATGTTAAACTGCGTTAAACTTCATGGTCGCAGTGGTATTTTGTTTCTCCCGGTTAAGCGGTGATCACCAAATGAACAGCGGAACCACCGGGCTGCACATATATCGTGAGTTTAATCTGCACTTGTGGGGTATATTGACAGTCCTGCCTACGACCTTTTGACCTTGTCCAGCACTGGAGCAATAAATTGCTCACATGCCCCCCCTTGACTCCTGTTTCACCCCCGGCAATCGTTGTTTTAAATGCAAATTGAAGAGAATTTGTGGCGGAGCGCTGCTGTAGACTGAATACCGGAGCAGCATTACCCCCCACCCCCCCGCAGCCGGATGATGTTCTGTGTCGTGGCCTGACCTTGGTCCGAAATGTGGTTCTACCCGAAATAATATCCAGTTCTATTTAAAAATCTTCAGTCTGACTTGTAGCAGTAAACAAACACTGGCAGACGGCGAAGTGAAAATGTAAATGTGTGGCGTAAATTGACATACTTCTCACAATATTATCTCTGCTGACATTCGTCTCACTCCTTGCTTAGCACCTCTTTGATGGAATCGCCGCCTGGCACCGTCTTCTGTGGCTTCCTCCACCGAGGAGCCAAGATGGAATGCGATCCAGGGTGGTTTCCACACACTTCAGAACCTGTGGACTGTGGGAAAGAAGGCCGTCGCAGTATATAAAGTAAAAAAGCTGCCTTTTGTCTCCTTGGTCACGCCATGTGATGTTTGGTTATGTATTTGCACTGCTGTGTTCAGAGCAGAGAAGATGTGTCCCAGGTTTTGACTGCAGCAAAACTGCAGGGGTCCAACATCAGGCCTGGAGCAGATGGAGACCTGGCTGCTGTGGAGGAGTCGGTGGCTGGTTGCCTGGGTGTGCAACGGTTCTGTAAATATGCAAGGAAAACCCGGGTCTTCCTGCTATCCGTATCGCTTCGTCTAAAGCAGTCCTGGGACGTCTAGGGCCGTTGAACCTCTGCACTAGAATATAAGTGAATGAGTTATCCGGGCAGAAAGGGGAGCAGGAGATTAAGGGACAGAGGGAGAACAGCTCGTCCGAGCTGCTCGTGAAAGTGCGACGTCACACGGTGAGGCGGTTTCCTGTAGCCTCGCAACGCTGGCAAAGTGAAGGACCGAGCGGCTGCAGACGTTCAGCATTTTTCGCAGCAGTGGCTACAGGGCTGACACATGTGCGGCTGCAGAAGGACATGATTTAAGAGGAGGAAAGGACAGACCTCATCAAAAATGCAGCACCCTTCAAAAGTTTGGGTACACCTGGGCAGCCTAGGTGGGACCAACTGGGCAGAGGTGTCAGAACCAACCCCCAGCAGATTCCGACCTCTCTGGGAACTGCTGCAGAATCTTCCGGCACTCAAACTGGTGAGTTGCAGCACCGCATGACTAATGTGTCGAGCTGTTGCGTCGTATCTGTCTAATGTGTCACTTAACCAAGTGACGTCCAGGTGTTCTTCCGGAGGAGCCTGGAAAGACGGGAATGTGGCGTGGACATGCAGTGGCTGTGAACTGAGGGACAGAATTCAGAATGCAAGTTGAAAATCCACAGGAGAAACACAGTCGCTGCCTCCGCCGCCGATCAATGTTTCACGGTGACACCTACGTTTTAGCTGCTGTCGCGTCCCGCACGATGTCACTCTTGCACGTGGCTCCTGTTGAATGACACGGAGGCGTCGGGGATCTTGCCGTTCATCCTCAGATGTACCGTAGAGGTAATGCATCAGTCCAGCCACGCAGCGAACCCCAGCTAAGAGTTATAGATCTGGCCTGGGAGTGCTATTTTGAGCAGTGCAGAGCAGGGCTGAGCGAGGTGAGGAGAATGCAGGATGGTGTAATGGGGTGTAAATCTCAGCGAGGGTGGGAGGCGGGTGGAAGGGATTCCTGTGAGTCAGCCGAGGAGAGCGCTCGAGCGCCGCGTTCCTGCCATTCATAAATAAGGCCTGCAGTGGCTGCTTTCCCCATACAGATGAGCTTCCAGACTTCAGACGCCTCCCTCATCTCCTCCACCGGCTGAGGGTAGCTGAGCCTGCTCAGTAAAAACTGTCTGCTTTTGCAGCCCTCATGCAGTCGTGGAACTTCAGCAATCTTGTGCGGAGTCTGGAGTCTGTAAGACGTGTGTATAAGAGATGTTTTGAAACTGCTGAGAGGGGCTCATCTTTAGCTCCTGTCTTGGAGGAGCTGGCACTGGTCCTCAGAGGTCATCAGACTGTCACTTGAAGGAGCAGAGATGAATTGGGTGAAGGTTGGCGTAGAACCCCCCCTAGAGAAGGGTTTGGTGGTCCCACATGCAAGAATTCCAGAATCAGTAGGTTCTTTGTTTTGCCACCAATGTTGTGGAATGAGCTTCCTCTCCCCCTCAGCACTGCTGAATCCCTGTCAGTGTTTTAGAAGCTCACAAAACATCTCTCTCGGATGCACTTTCTACTGATCTCTTATCTGCTGCATTAACTTGTGCTGCTGTCCTGTACGTCGCCAAAACGGAGGTACGTGAACTGCCTCTACTGAGAGTCACGTCTCTGCATCTCTGTCCGCTGGTGAAATGGGCTTCTGCTGAAATCCAGGTTGTATGTCAGTGTGGAGAAAAGCAAGAGGGAAGGAAGGGTGGAATGTAAACGTGCTGTTTGAGGAGCTGCTCTGCCCTGTGGTCGGCTTGGGCTCAAGGGGGCCGGGGCAGATGTGGTGAGAAGCGGCCGCAGAGAACCCCTCTCTGTGTGCGTAATGAAACGGAGGGCTCGTGTTCCCGTCGCCCCACGGAGGCTGGTGAGGTGCGATTTTGCATGTTCCCAGCTTTCTCGCGCTCAGCAAGGTTAAAGCAAATTTAGCAGCTCGCCCTTGGGGAGGAGCCTCCAGCTCCACGACATCAGCCAGGAGGCAGCAGCACAGCTTTATTTACATGTAATACCGTCTACTCCCTCTCAGAACATTTACATACATATTTGTCGGCATCCAGGAATCGGTAATAAATCGAAACTCCCCGTCGTAGAAATGCGGGCCGCGTTCGTTTGAGTGCGTATTATCGAGCCGAGCTGAATTAACAAAAAGCAGGGAGAAAGAATATTTGATAAACTCACCATTACGCCGTCTGAAATCCACAAACACTTTATTCAGCATTTTCCGAGCACAGCTGAAGAACAGAGAGGAGGCTGAGGCGACTCGGTGAGAAGGGGAAGAGCTTTAATATAAAACAAGTGACAGTCCAATGCTTGGCGCCGTGTGGCCGTGGGAAATGAGACTTTGAGCCTCACGGTGGAGGCGGAGAAACCGGTTACGTGATATGTTTTAAGCCACTCGTAGGTTTTCAATCTGAGAAACAGACGTTTGTTTTTAACTTTGAAGGCCATACAGTCGCCAGACGGGGGTCAAACTGATAAATGAATGAGAAAGTCTATCACTGTGTGTTGTTTGCTTTACTGGGTTCCCTTTATCTACTGTTATTACTTAGATAAAGACCTGGTCATGTTTTAGGTCAAACTTATGCAGAAATCCGGAAAGTTCTAATGGGTGCAAACACTTTCCACCACCGCTGCATGAAATGACAGCTGACAGCTGAGTCAGGCTCAGAGGAGACCTGGTCCACGTGAGGATGAAGCTGTTTTTTCGATAACGGGAAAATCGGCAGGAATTAGCACGCGGGCAGTAAGGAGACCAGAGGACCCGGATATTTCTCCTTTACTCATATTAGAGCCAAACATCCCTGCAATGTGAGGAGCAGCAAGCGATATCTTTCTCTTTCGAGGATGAAGATCGTAGCTGTTTGAGCTACTCCAGCTGGGGGGGACAGTGGTTTCAGGTGTCTTCAGGTGTCTACCAAAACATTAGGAAGAGTGAGAACTTCCAGCTTGGAAAATGCACGGCTCTCGTTCTCTGCACCGTGTTGCAGTCAGATGCTTCAGCGTCTGCCTGAAAGTAAATTCTCGTTTTTTAGCCCATTGTTAGCAAAGAAAAAAGTTGCTTTGGTGCTGCAGATTTATGGAACTGTTAGGACATGAGGAGAGAAACAGCGCTCTTGCTGGGTTCCAGGTACTGCTGTGCTGATCCTTCAATAACCAAAGCCTTGAATTTCTTAGGAGAGACAAAGAGGGACGAGAAAGGATGAAACGTGGGAAGATCTTATAATTATCGGCCATGTTTCTGGAGCAATGCAGGCGGAGCGGGTTTCTTCCAGGTCCTACAACCCCCCCAACTGTCCTACGATTAGTCCGGGTGCAAAGGATCTCCTCATTGCCTCCTCTCTTAGTGCAGGGCTTTTCCTTCAATGATCTCCAAGCGGTCCTGAGCGCCTCCGATTCACAGGTACATCTCTTGACAAGGAGTCAGAGTGTGAGGTGCAGAGGAAGGCGGTTCTGAAGGCTGCGAATCAGCGGAACGGAAGGAGGTGTTTACGCCACATTCCGCTTTTAAGTTGGTCACGGGAAAGTCCAGGAGGCCGAGCAGAAAGGGAACAGAAAGAGACGTGAGTTTTTCTTGTGCTCACAGGGGTGTCTTTGTTGAGCTGAATGCTCCTCATTTGTAGCTCTTTTTCAAGTCTGGAAAAAACCGCAATCGGCAGAACTTGGCTCCTGTTTTGATTATTTTGGTTGTTTGTTTCCTGTTTTACCAACAGGTCGCTTTAGAGGAAGTAGTGCAGGGGGTCCAGGTAGCACGCAGGTGCACAGGCCCAGATGTTTAATTCATGACTCTGAATTGCTGTAAACACTGCAGGCGGATTTTGGGCTTTAATATTAATGCGAGGGTCTAGCAGAAGGTTTCAGCTGCACTTGAAGACATGGTGAAAGCAGCAAGAGGAGGATTCCGTCCAGGATCACCGCTGCTTCTCAAACGTCCACCCTGTGCGACCTTAACATCCGTTTTGAGTCAAAAGTTGACATTTTATGTGCCAAAGTCCATATTTTCATATTGGGCAACTGTGGCTCACTAGACTACATGCAGCTGATATCATCAGACGGATCTACGAACTGTTCGTCTTGCAGGCATCTGGTGTTTGGAGGGTTCATCTGCCTTCTTGTACAACGGCGATAAGAGTAGCGCTGTAGCTGAAGCTTCTCGATAAAACGGAGGAGGTCATGGCTGGCGTGCGGATCATCCCCAGACCTGCTGCCGTTTGATAGACACTTTGAGCCGCAACACAGACAGAAGTGACAGTCATTTAAGGTGAGATGGTATTGGCTGCTGTTTGCCTGCGGAGTGACAGGCGAGATAAACAAGGCGTCACCGCGTATTTGTCTTATTTGTCTTACAGCTGTCACACGAGTCAAAGTCCACCGTGACTCAAGCTAACCCGTCCGCGACGTGTCGGGCCCTTCTGTCGACGCGTAAAGGGGAGATTAGCGGGAAATAAAATTTTTTCGGCAAAGCACCCGCTTTCCTGCAGTTGACCCTGGGGCGTTTCCTTCCAAAGGCTTCCAGAACTTTCTTGTTTGTTTTCACCCTCTTTCACGTCCTTCTTATGAATCACCGGGGCCAGTGTGACAGTGGAAACGCTGGGATGGGAAGTGAATATGGTTGCGCGTGAAGTTAATTTTTAGGACTCGTCAGACGTTTTTGTGACTTCGCCTCCACTTTTTTTTTTAAAGACGCAACTTATGGAGAACGGCAGCAACAGTAATGACTGCGAGGTAAGGAATGTACTTTTGACGTTTCGTGGGAGGATGGGTTGCAGACTCGGCTTTAGCGCCGGACAGTGTCTGCGAGATGTTTCAATCGATCGGCTGTTTTTGCGCTGTTCTGCTGCCGATACTGAAAGGATTGGCATCTGCAGGTCATGGCAAACCGACCTCAGACATGCCGTTCCATCGCTGCACCTAGCAAAGGGGGGGGGGACATCCTGGTTCTCTTTTGTGGAAGTCAAATAGGTTGTCTAAGCCTCATTTGAGAGACTGGAAACAGATCAAGAAGTGATGCGATGCCTTTCATTTGAACTCTAAAGCCACTGGTTCCTGATCTCAAGAACCTGCTTCATTATTGCTCTCAATTTTTGTCCTATTATATCTATATGACACGGTTCTATTCATGCCTGCTTCATAATTTGGGATGTAATGATTCTCGGGTTTTCTGTTTCAGGCTGAGGAGGCCTCCTGGTTTCGTGCTGTCCTTTTTTCTTCACAGTCTAATCATGGATAGAAGTGCACGTTCAAGCCTGGGCTGCAGGATGCTTGGCACTGCGACACAGTGATAAATCTGTGATAAATCTGCTGGGCAAAGCGAGCGAAACAGCCTGTCCGACGGCCTCGGAGCGCAGCCAAAAGTCCAAAAATTAATCCGGGCTCACAAAAAGGTGGTCTGCAACCCACGGTGGAGGAGATACCTTTGGAAGGCTCATGCAGCCTTTGCCATGAGACTTAATAAAATCCCGAATAGAGCAACTGCTTAATGAAAGGGAAGCCGGGGGAGGTGAGGAGGCAGACGGCATCTTCTTTCTGAATTGTCTCAATGCTTTGAACGACTTTAGTGGCAGCAGGGGCAGCAAAGAGGTGGAATTCGATTAAATTTACTCTTGCTGAATGAATCCATCTGGGAAAATGTTATCGCTCACCTGTGGCATCTGCTCTTCCTAATACCAGGGTGAAACTCCAGCCTGTAAGGTGTCATGGGCTGGGAGGTAGTCCAGGCACAAGGGGGTCTCCACCCACCCCTGTCTTGTACCTGCATAATAGGATGGCAGACAGAGAGACTGGACTGGACAGGTGAAGGGACCAGCATGAGCTGTGCTTTGTACTCCCTACAAAGAGGGAAAATAATGGCCCAGAACCGGAAGGAGTGTTTATACACCCACCTGTATGCTCTGCTCAAGTCACCCCCCCCCCCCCCCCCCCCCGCCTGACTGAGGGAGCGGGGTGCGTTGCCTCCATTAACTCTGCATAAGTTTGTTTTCGATATCCAGTCGGTCGTGTTTTAATGCCATGTTTATGAATGGACCTCACATCCATTTTCCCAGAAGAAACTGTCAGAGTCGACGTCTCCGTCCCCTCTTCATGAAGGCTTTGGGATCTGACTTGAAGAGCCGCCGTGTAAAACTGACGTTTTTCTCAATTCGGGAACGCCGGCAGATCCTGACCAAAACAAAATGCGCCAGTTCGGAAATTTTCTGTTTTCCTCTCCCTTTGGTGTGGGAAATTGTTTTATAATAGGACTTAATAGGAGTGTTCTGTCAGGAAAGCATCGTACGTATCAAATGTATGTATTCATACCATCTGCTTGTGCATGAACACCGCAGGCCCTCTAAGGTAGTCATTTTTACTTGGATGAGAAGTTAAAGGTTGTTTTATCTTGTCACCAAACGTTTTCTGGGGTTCAGTATCTCAACTCATGTACTGCACGTCCTTTTCCACGTCTGGCCCAGTGTTTGCTGGCCATCTCCATGACTGAAGTTTCTGGTGTGACTCAATGACTGGTATCTCACACGTCTCATTAGCTTCACCTGACTGGCCTCAGATCTCTGTCACCCATCAAGGAAAGGAGCCAAAAAAGTGGTTCAGGTTTGGTCGTCTTAGGGCTGTAGGCCCTAGGCTGGGCCTGTGGGCAACAGAGGAAGCCACCGTTCATTCTCCCGTGCTCCAGCGGAACTCTTCTTGTGAGCTATTTTCACACTGGGGATCGAGACTCCATGCCGGAGTAGCTGCTGGGCAGAGATTCGGGAGCACACCAAAGTGGATTTAAGTTTAAAGCTTGTTTGTTAAGTGAGCTATTCACTTAGTTGCGGAACAGCCCAGTCAAGGTCCTTCCCTGAATCTGGTGGAATTGTGGTAAGAGCTGAGAAGTGCTGCCAGTGTCGCTGAGCTAAAGCAGCCCTGTGTGGAAGAGTGGGCCTGAATTCCCTCACAGCCATGTGAGGCCTGCTGAACCGCCTCAGAAAGTGTGTAGTTGCAGTCATTGCAGCTAAGGGTGGCATACCTGGTAGCTGAATGTGAGGGTCATTTTCTCCACGTGCATCGCTGCACTTTGCATCACATCCTACCCCAAAGAGACGACGTACAAACAACACTGCTGTCGCTCACCTAGGTTCCAGTCATCCTGCTGCCTTGTCACCGGAACTGACAAAAAGATGCGGTCGAGTTTAACGTCAGAAATAAACTGGAAAGGCGGCTGGTCTGGACAGACAGAGGCCTTTTCAAATAATATTTTGTTGCAAAGCATGCGAGGTGGAGGGCTGGATGGATGGAAGCGGAGCTCCTTCGCTTACTTCCGTGTCAATGAGGCCTGTTTGATGTATTGATTTGCAGTTATACGGCGGAAATTAATTTCGAAACATAATTCCTTCTGTTTGAGAATTCGGCAGAAGAATGTGGAGTGATGCACATGTTAAAGGCACGCAGAGCTGCCCAGGGACCTTAGTTAGAGAGGTGAGCAAAGGCAGGAGCACTTTATTAAGTGCATCTTTTATCCCCAGTTATGCTGCTCCACAGGGAGGGAGTGGAGGTATGTGGGTCTTCTGTCTCTGTCAGACTCACCACTCAGTTAAAGCTCTTCCCAGACAGGGAGCCATACTTCTGCGGACCGCAGGATTTGAGTGCCGGCCTCGACAAGGATATGGGTGTAAAGGGCCAGGGGTGCTGTAGCTGTTCCACAGAGAGTTGCTGGCTAAGAGGAAC
>UFQX01000236.1:1246302-1273046 GCA_900497675.1 Arapaima gigas | reverse complement strand
GGGGGGGGGGGGGGGGGGCTGTCCATGGTGCTGAAATGTGCCCACTGCCTGCCATTGTTTTCCCACTGCTCTCGATGCACCTGAAGAAATGCGGGTTGCACAAAGCGTCCTTTAAATGGCATTATTTACGGCCGGCACTTCACTCTCTTTGTCTGGAACTCTGGGCCGTGGTACCTACACCCGGCCGCTGTGGGACAGGCTGTGACCCGCCGTGATGGAGGGATGGGTGAACTACGCACTATAACAACTTTGAAGTGAATATTTCGCACACACTGCGCTCAGGACACGGTCACAACACCCCCCCCCCCACATTCCGAAATTCGGCTGCATTTTGCACGATCAGTTTGGAGCTGGGTCTGGAGCAGCCTGCTCTTCACATCCCTGCTCATGCTGCTTGGACGTAACCATGACAACCATGGGGGGGAAAAAGGTTGCACATGTCATAAACCGGTAGTCTGTATGGTTTTTTTCTTATTCCTCTTCTTCTACCTTTACATGGATTTGTTAGCTTTTCACCTCTTCTTTTCCCTGCTCTCTTGTCACGAATACGCAAAGCTGAGGGTGCTTCACGCTGGGATAGTCGCGCCTGGGATTTCTTCACGTGTCTCACCACTTCCAAACAAGACTACGGAATCCACATAATGAGTATGCAGTCTGTTTCTTTTTCGTCTACCGCCAGGATTCAGGTTGTAAACAGGAGGATGGTGGGGGTGGTGCTGTTCATGCTAGTCTGGAGCATGTGTGGAATGATCATGTACCAAGTTTTATGACAACAGCAACAGCAGATTTACACTTTGTGCCATTTTATCAGAATTGAAGCTCGGAGTGATGAGTGCGGAGGGAAAGGCGGTTTGAGGTGGGGGGGCGGCAGCATTTGCGTACCTGGGATTATCGCTAGGCTTGCTGAACGTGGGCTCCTTCACGCCACTCCCAGCCGGATGATGAAGGAGAATATGTAGAGGCAAACCGCCGTCCGGAATCCTGGACCGTCCCTTGTGTTCAGCTGGAAGTGTTTTTAGGACGAGGGGCCTGAGACACCATGAGGATCTCAGCTGTGGCCTTCTGAACAGTTGGGGTTATTGACATGCAGCTGTGTGTAATTGTGGGTTTTCTCTCCCTTCAGGTCGCCGTCCTTCTGGTGTTGAGTGGTGTTTGCTAACAATGTTCCACATTGTTCCACTGTCATCACATTTGAGCCCCTTCCTGGTTTTTCTCCATTGTTTCTTTCACCACCTTAAACATTCTATATGGCCACTCTTATTTATCGTTCTCTGAGGTGACTTACAGCAGAGGGCTGTATTTCGACGTATTACCAATATTTTACCCATTTATACAGCAGGGTAATTTTTACCGGACTGATCACAGTTAGCACCTTGCAGGGTACTACAAACTAAAGTCCTTACAACTGCAAGGCAGCGGTGTTAACCACTCCACTACCTGTTGCCCCCTGTCTTGTGTATATTGCGCGTCGTAATGAGCAGCTAGAACATTCTGTCACTTAAAACCCGTCTGTCATTTTCAAGGAAACCTCAAATTCGAAATGTCTCTGACAACCATATGCTGATCCGGCTCTAGGCAACACGATATTTCATGTCCTGCAAAAGGAATAAAACATTAAGATGGCAGAAATTCTTTGATTAATTCTTAAATGTCCAGCCAGAAACGATGTGCGGCTGTTGCTAGGAAACCATACCGACAAGTTAACTTTAAGGAAGTAAAGGACGAGAACTGACTGGTTTAATAGGCGCCTTTTACAGTAGCGTGCTGGCGCGATGTGAGGAAACCGTTTAGACGTTTTTCTGTACCTATAAATAACCGTCATTCCATCTGTTTGCCAACTGACACGCTGAGCTCGATTTAGATGCCGCTTCGCAAATACGGTGCCTCGAGCGGTTAAGTCTGCTGATAAAAAGAAACCCGCAAAAGTTCCGTCCATTTAACACACCAAGTTGACGACCACCGTTCCTTTTTTTACTCTACCTGTGCGTCTCACCTGACTACCGTGCTGTGTGAGTGAACTCAGCCGCCCTGTGGATTTCCAGGGAAACGCGCTTTCTTACTGCCCGTTTTCTGTACACAGGTGAGCCGTGTCTGTAGCCTGTTTGTGGCAGAACTACGAGACATCGCTGCTCCTCTTATCTCCTGGCAGGCGCTGTCACATCGCCCTGGGGTTGGTGAGGTATGAACATTGTGGAGGGAAGGTGATGGTCATACTCACACTCTCTCTCTCTCTCTCTCTCTCTCTCTCTCTCTCCCTCAGTCCTGAGCATCGGCGAGGGAGGATTCTGGGAAGGCACGGTGAAAGGGCGGACAGGCTGGTTCCCTGCAGAATGCGTGGAGGAGGTGCAGATGAGGCAGTACGACCCACGGCTGGGTAAGGAGCAGAAGTGCTCTGTAAGCACACGGCGACCTTCCCTTCCAACGTTGTAGCATCAAGACAAACACAAAGACCGTGTGTGAACATGTGCAACCGTGCCAGCCTTTCTTTCCAAAAAGATCGACTTAGTCACATTTTCGCACAGTCATAACAAAACATCCAACAAGGTTTTGTTCTTCATAATTGGTGCCCATATGTGAGCGGTTAGAATGAGGCCTTTTCTGCTCTTCTTCTTCTTCTTCTTCACTGATGACATTAGGGGCTTCACAGCTCGCCCTTGTTCGAGGTGTGCAGACAGCACAGCTCATCTTCACTGCCAGCTGTTACCACCCTGAGGAGTCTAGGGGTAGCGGAGTGCAACATTAATCCATCTGGGATACTGGGGATTTGGTTGGGGACAAAATAAAGGGGAAACGTGGAGGATTTGGTGCCACGACGTTGCCATACACAGGATTTACGAATACAAACCTAGCTGATGTAGTGAGGTCTTATCTACTTAAAGCAACAAACCTGGCCAGAAAACAATAACAAACAAAAAATCTTTGGCATCTTCAGGTGGTTCTAACCAAACTGCACTAACTAGCATACATTACCTGTTCGCCCCCGCCCCCCCCAAAGTCACAGTTAACATTGGCCTACTGTCCTGTTTAACCTCTGCTAATGCTGGGCCCACGATCAGTCTGTCTCTCCATCCTTATTAATGCGTTCAGAGGTTATCACCACGGACTCAAGAGACAGAAACGGGGCCTTTGGATGGGTTTTACCTCCTTTCCTGCTTTGTCCAACCCCCAGCAGAGCCTCTAGGGCAGCAGCAGTACAAGCGGGGTACATTCATCTAAGCAGCTCATCATCTAGTCTCTCACAGACAACGCAGGAACCCGCCATGATCTGGGGGTCCCCTGCTGCAGAGGGAATAATGATTTCTGTACGTCTCGTTTTATGTTAGCGGAACTAATGAGCCTTATAAGCCCATTTAATATAAACACCGTGATGCAGAGAAAATTCGCTTAGTCTTTGTGTTGATGGAAGGTGTCAAGTCAGTCTAATTTGAGGATCCAGAAGAGACTGTGCTTGTGCTCCAGCTGCTCCAGTCCAGGTCCAGGTGTGTTTTTTAAAACCTGCCTGTATTTTTTTTAATATTGCTTGAGCGCCTCGAGGCAGTCGGCCCCCTGTTAGCGTGAGCGCTACACATTGCGTGTCATTGTGTTTAGCAGTTCGGGGCTGAGGGGCCGGCGGGATCTCAGTGGGTGCAGGTGGGGGTCTGACGCTCTCTGCTGTATTTGTCAGTGAGCTAAATGTGATTTCTCGCTTTTCTTCCCGATAGTCTGTGTAGCTGTGAGGCAGGTTGTTTGCCTGCGCGTTCGATGTGTGCATGTCGGGTATGTGTGTGTGTTGTGCGGAGACACATGCGCTAGCCTTGCTCCAGCCCGCTCTAGACGTAATGACCCCACTGCCACCCCCCTCCACGCCGCTGTGAGCTGTCTGGTTCCTGGCGCAGTCCTGCAGCAGGAACGGAACTAAATGGATCTGGTATCCATCACTAAGATAACAAGTTAAAGGTATTTACTTCAGATTAATGACTCCTCCACCTTTGGCACGAGTTCATACACACAGACCGGTGTAGAACATGAAGCACACCAGGTGGAAAAATCATGCAACAGGAAAATGTTTTTTTCAGCTCCTCTCCTTATTACTGTGATGTGTAAATCGGTCCTCGCATTTTAACTGTGTTTTTTACAGAGCCAGAGCGCGCTGAGGGTGCTTGTCGAGGGGTGTAGTTTGGACGCAGCCTTCAGCCTTCGGAAGGGGCGATGAGACACGGCGGGGGGGCGTTTAGGCCGACATTTAGGCGGTTTGCAAGCAGCGTCGGGCTGTAGCTGGGAGAGAAATTAGGAACATTCCGGAAGAGTGTCAGATTTTGAGGACGGCCGCTCCTGAAGAGAGCGCGGTAAGGGGTGGTAAAGCCGTGGCTGTGCTCCACGCCACTCGCCACCCACTTTGTTTACAAACAGACCAAAATCAGAACCGCTCGCTGTTCTTTGTGGACTCGGCTTTAACTGAGCCTCATTTTGATGAGATGTATGTGCTCGGCAGCTTTCGAGCGTTAAAAACGCCCGTTGGGTAATTTGGTTAAGAGATGGTTGTTGTGATGAGGCAGGTTTTCTGACTGGGAAGAGAAATGATGTTTGGACAGTGTGCAGGGAGACCTGCATCAGATGGTCAGTGGGTCCACAGTAAGCGTGTTGAGAAGCCTGCGAAAATATTGCGTGGATGAGCGTGAACCATTTCCTCAAAGCTGGGGCACATCCAGCAGGTAGTAACCATGACAATGACAGGTCCATTTATGTCAATGACGGGCCGAATGCCTTTGTGACCACTGTAACGGCCCTGAGATCCGGTTTGATCTGCACTTGTTCACAGTTGCCAAATCAACCCAGTCGCTTGTGTGGAGCAGCCAAACTGGCGGAAATGTGTGTCCCACAGCTGCAAAGAGACCAGGAGCTGCCGGCAGTGCCAACACTGCCATTCCCCGGGGCTTGGTGGGGGTGTCCGTGGTGCGGTCACTCCTTCTCCGTCCCGTACTGCTTAGTGACCCCTTTGAATGCATTTTTATGAAATTCAAAAAACACAGTGATAGTCCATCAGCAGCTGAGTCCAAAACAAGAGCAGTGATGGTGTTTCTTAAATGCGGGCGTCTCCAGGCCCGTGCCAGACGAGAGCCGAGTGGGGGACGGAGTGCCGAGTCAGCATTCTGTGCCCAGACCTCACTTTCACAGTCATTTCAGTGGCTGGAGCTGGAGGACACTAGAGGGGATGTTTTACAGTCTAACAGACTTATCCATTCAATACTTCTGCAGTAGGTGTGTGTGTGTGTGTGTGTGTGTGTGTGTGTGTGAGGGAAGATGCTATTTCTTTGACACCTAGCGCATTTCCCATCGGCCCCGTTGTCATTGATTTTCACCGATTGTATGGTAATTACAGCGTGTCGATTTAAAGGCATCTTGAATGCTGAGCTGTGGATTTCCCACAAATTACAAGACGTCGGACTTGATTGTATATAGAATATATTAGTACAAAGAGGTGACTTGAAGTCGTGGTTGTCGCCATGTTGTAGTCATGCAGAGTCACTGGTCCAGACGAACAGGGGGTCCATTTTCTCCACGTCATTGAAAACCCCCCTCTGCTCCCCCTATTCTACCTCTCATACACTATATACGTACTGAGAACAATAATCGGCAGAATAACGCCACCTTCCAAAATTTTTCCAGCATCCACACACCCCTGGTTCCTCCTCTCCTAGGTGGCCGGGCCTGCAGAACGGACACTGTTGGCCCGGCAGCCTGCAGCAGCTACTGAGTACAAAGCTGCTGCTCAGGTGGGGAGAACAGCAAAATCCGGGCGCCACAGTCACCTAACAACCAGGACGTCATAAGATAAACTGGGAACAGTTGTCATGGGCTAAGGAAGTCCTGACGGGCCGTGCTGCCAAAGCTGAGCTTAAGGGTTTGGGTGAAAACACAGCTGATCCATCTTGGCAGTCGAGCTTGACACTGTGACCCCTGTGGCGCTGCTGAGTTTACTCTTCATCTCAACGTCTTGTGAGCCAAAGCTGCAGATGCCCAGCATCGTCCTGGGACGTGGGCCTGGTCTTCGTGATCACGTGTCGGCTTTCAGACACACGGAAGCAGCTCCCTCTCCTCCTTGCTGCTTGAAGAAGCCTCGCCAGGTCCTTGTTCGGATGCTTCGGGGGCTGAGCGAGAGGCTCGCCGGCCGCTTTTAGCACGGTTTCGCCCCACGCGGCCACTGCAGCGATGCAGAAGACAGCGATGCGTCTTCGTGCAGCTGGCGATGTACAATATACAGCAATGAAGCAAATTGTTTGCTTGTAAAGTGATCGTGGCAGGTCGGCAAGTAGGTGGAAAACATTTGAACCCTCGAGACGTTAGGTTCTGTAAAGTGTTGACGCAGCACGAGCCCTGCAGAAGATGTGCACGTGCGGAATTATTCCAAATTTTTGCTCCCAATCCCGAATTCATCTCTGCGCTACGTGTGCACTGGCCTTCCGGAAAACCGCTCGCTCGGTGGGTTCCGTCGCAATCACTGCAGCTAAAGGCGGCGCGTGGAAGATGCGTGGACATGAAGAAATTGGGAAAAGAGAGCCGAACTCTTTGTCACCTGATTCCGCTGTGTGGCTGCACGGCCGGGGGTTCAGGGGGAAAGCAAGAACGTACCAGTACATAGAATGCGTTGGAAGCTCCTATGTTCCGCATGTTCACAGAGACTGTGCTGAAACATAGGAGATATTTCCCACAAGTCCCTGCTCGTTCCGACGGCCTGCATTGTGTTTTTGGGGGCACCGTTGCCCTCGATCCAGAAGCAGCCCCACTGTCTACTGCAAGGCAAACCCCCCCCTTCAGAAAGCTGCTGGATGCAGGTATCCACCCCACTGTACGGTTAATAGGAGGGGGGGCGACTTTTTATGGCGCAGATTCCCACCGTCCCAAACGTAACGCGTAAATCATGAGGACAGAAAGACCAAAAATAGCACAGTCGTATTTCGGCGCGGTGACTCAGAGGGTGAGTCAGCGAGTCGTGAGCTGCTTCTGTGTGAGTGGTGCTGGAGGAGGGGGGATGGGAGACTGGGGCGGGGGGTGGTACTATAGAGCTATGTCTGAGTTTTATTAAATTTGGCGCTGAACTTTGGTCAAATAAAGCTTTGCTTGTGGAAAGAGAGCAGGACTGCTGGCATCTATCACTTATTACCTGAAGACCTCAAGACCTACCCATCCAGCTCTAGATGAGGTATTAACCTACAAATCAGAATTAATGTGGACACTATGGATTTATACGCTAACACAGTATAAAGCTGACTTTTCCCAAACTTTGTTTAACTCAACACTGGTGAGACCTGCCATTACATCACGTGCGCTGACACCCGGGAGGATCCTTCTGACTACCTCTGAGACGGCAGGTACGGCACCTGCGTCGCAAACAGAAGCTCATTTGTCTCCCTCCGCTGCCCTCTCGAGTGTGTTTTCCTCCGGCGCCGCATTAATCTCGCTGAACTTGTGTCCGAAAGGCCGGTGCGTTTAACTGACACCGAAGCGACTTACAACGCCACGTTTGCAGCTACTCGCTTTTACCGCTGGGTCAAGGGTCCTACAGCAGAACTGGGGGTCTAAACCCAGCTTTTTCACCAGCGCGGCACCATACCCGTCACCGGTCCAGCTCCCTCGTGGCTGTACCTGTCATGTGTACAAATCTGGCATCTGCCCCCCAGGACGATGGTTTCCCATTATGGACCGGGATGTCACAGTAATGTTAGTGTGAAGACGACCAAACGGGGGTTAAATGATTGCAGGTCCAGGATTCTGCCACGATTGCTGGCTTGACATGGCGAGTGTGAAATGAGTGCCCCCCTCCTCCCCCGACCGGCAGAGCCCAGCAATTTGATCTTCTTCTTGTCAAACACAATTTGTCTCTCATTCCTTTGGCAAACCTGACTGCCCTATGACTGACTGTCAGAATAGCTGTCACCTCAGTTCTGGCCACCGAGTGTGTGTGTGTGTGTGCGCGCGCGCGCGTGGAGGAAGCCTTCCAAAATAATACATTTTCTGGATAAACACCACCAAATTAACCTGTATAATGGAACATTAAACAAGGACCCATCTTTGTCAGTTTTTATCTGTTTTGAGTGCCCAGGTTATATTCTTCCTACTGCAGGGTAGTTTGCGTTGTCTGTCTTGATGTCTTGAGAAGTATGTTCTCCAGGTCTGGGCAGCAGAGGGGTGCATCTTAAGTGGAGTCAGTCTGTCACATGGCTGACAAGGCAGGGGTGCAGGATGGTGGACAAAAGGAAGTTCTGTGATGGAAACCAGCGCGAATGTGTTCACGCACCGAGACTCTTGCCGAGTCCCATACGACGGCGGCGTTATGCCTGCCGGACACCCTCCTGGCCGCCATCGGGGGGCGCCGCTGCCCCGCGCTGCTCCTGGGCCTCCCGCTCCTCTCCACCAGGGTAGGAGACGTGTTGGCTGCGGTCGGGGGGAGATCACGATATGCAGGGGTCAGTGAGTTGAAGCAGCTTCAGGACCAGCTGTGCACCTCCTACACCCTGGACAGAAATATCCAGGTGCTGTTCGGCGACCCGGAGTTGTACTAACAGCAGTTGTAGGAGTTGTATTCTAAAAAATATATGTCAATATATAAATAAGGTTTTCATTTTATATAAATCAGGTGTGTTGTCTATACACAAGCTAACAGGACTGGACTAAGGTCATGTCGGGCGGAGCTGCGCTCTACTGCTCTGTGTAGAGTTTCAAACATCTACCTTCAAGCTCTGGGCTTTTGAACAACAACTGTTTTGTTAAACTGCAAGAGAGACTAGAATACAAACAAGATGAGATGTTTTATTTACTGGGCAAGCGCATTGCTCCTGACACCCGCACGGGTGTAACGTCTTCCAAACATCCTTTTCATACTAAGCCATGTGTGATGTTGGCACCGCTGGCCGTTGCTGTAGGGTCTGATGTCTTTATCACTGGCTTTTTTGCATATAGGTGTTTTTTTAACTGCAGAGGAAGGATAACTGGGTTTTTTAGGATTTGAGGACAGCAAAAGTGGCTAGGAAGCTGGATAACTTTTCTCTTTGCATTTCCTCTGGGTTTTCCAAGGTGTGTTGTGGTACGAGCCTCCCCCCCAGCTCTTCATCTGGACCTGCTGTTCAGCATCCTGCAGAAAAGTACCAAAGTAGTTCATCTCACTGGGCAAATATGTATACTTTCCCGAGGCGGTTCCGGAGCTTTCTGCCCCGCTGCGAGCATCCCTGAGCGCTCCGGTTTTAGCATCCCTGTCACTTAATCGAGATGAAAATCAAATGTTCAGCTGACGCCTTGACAGGTTCCACAGGAGGGAAATGAGGATTTATTGCTGTGCTGTGTTGTTCTGATTGTGGCAAAATGACGTGGAGACTTGCACAGTGTGCAAAGCACCTTCAAGTCTGGATGTTAAGGCCTGAGCTGGAAGAGAGGAGCCCTCAAGACCAGGAATCCTCCACAACATGGCTGGGTGGATAAAAATCGTGCTGCTCTTCATCGTGGAGGAGAAACGGCAGTATATTTTGTCTCGTAAAGTGTCTCAAGGTACCGCCTGTGAAGACAGGTGATCGCAGGACATAAAGTCAACAAGACGCACGAACATTTTAAATGCGTCTGAATCCTGAAATTTTATAATAAAATCCGTCACACGTCCTTCCCCTCTATGCTCTATTACAGCGTTTTGAGGGTAAAATGTTTTGTCATCCCACTGTTATATAGTCAGAGTAACGGTTTTGCCCGATTCTCTTTCTCCAAGGTTGTCCGTTGCTTTTACGCTCGTAAAATACTGATATAAAAAGCGCAGGTCCAGGACGTCTCGGGAGGGGCAGCTGCGCACAGGTGGGGTGTTGTTCTGGGGGGTAAAGGGTGAGGAAACCTCAGCATGTCACCAAGCCGTTTCGTCTGGCGGGGGGCGGCGCCGCCTCTCCAGGCTCACCAGCATATTGAGCTCCCGCTGCTGGGGGGTGCGGTTTTGCTTCCTGCCGTCCCTCCATTTCCACACACGTGAAGACCCCCCCGGCTGCAGACAGGCCCGCCACAGCATTCCGCTTCCTTTGCTTTATTACTCTGGCAGTCACGCGCTTCACGGGATAAACAACAGAGCGTGTCGGTGGACCGTGGCGTTATTGTTATTTCGGGCCACCTGTGGTAGTTTCGGATGAGGCTCCCTGGCGGCCAGCGGGCGAGCGGCGCCTGGCCTCTTTCTCTCCCTCTTCACACACAGGCGTCCGCAGCCAGCAGCCAAAACACCCGAAACGTGGGGCTCCAACCGCAGCGAAGGGACAGACACGCTTTGTGGTTCATTCTTTCAGCCGGTCGGAAGTGACACTTTGCTCATGTTTTATGTAACTGCGGAACGGCTCTGCGGGGGGGAACCGTCTGCTGAGAAAATGCAGCTGCAGACAGATGCGGGTAGATGGAGACCGAGGGCAGAAGTTAGAAGGTACCGGAATGCAACCAAATCGTCACAAGTCATTCAGATTATGACGCAGATGAAATGTTAGCTTTACTAGCAGAAGTCAAACGTGTATCAGTCTGTCACAGTGCATCGCAAACACGCCACTGCGGTATTTTTCATCGGCGTTAGGCTGCCAAACGCGTCGGCATAACATAGAAGAATCGCATAGAATATATAGAAAGGGACAAATCAAGGTAAAGGGTTGTTAATGTAGAGACGTTTGCAGTAAATAAGCGCAGTAAGGAGTTTTATTCACTCTGTTACTTGTGGCTAAACTTGTGCAGAAGTTGTGCTTTTCAGAGCCGATTTCGGAATTGATTCTTTTTGCTTTTACCGGAGATCATTTGCAAAGAAAAATGGACTGAATTTCTGTCCCCCCTCATTCCTGTGGCTTTTGTCCCATTCGCAGTTCAAGTTGTCATTGTTATCCATTATTCTGAGCGTCTGTCTTTACAGTGATCGAGTGAGCGTTTCTGCAGAAGTGGCGTCTTCTGCGAATGTCAGTCGCTGTCGTCACTTGTCACTGACAGTCTGTATCTCTTCCCCTCCCGTCCGACTGCTCCGCTTTAGCGTTCCTTTGGCTCTCCCTGCCGTACGAGCCACAGTGAATCACAGCCTAGTTCCTTCACCTCTGGGCGAATGAACTCCGGGGGAGAAAATGTCTAAAACATTGTTTTCTTCATACTGTCAGAGCTCAGTTGTACTTGCAGGTCTGATTTATGTTTTAACTGTTATTCATTATTGATTTACCGTTATTGACTAACCAATGAAACTTTGACTTCACTTTTTAAGTCCACGCAAGGATGCTGAGTAGGACGTGAGACGCGAGGAACTGGACCCCTGAAGGACGTTCGCTTTCTTACGCCAACACATCAGCCGAAAGCAGTCTGTTCGTACGTCGTGTCGCCAAGTAATTTAACTTCAGCTGAAGGCCTCATCTAAAATGCATAGTTGGAGTACGGAGGTGTTGAGAAGAACAGGGCAAATATTTGTTTGCCTGAACTGCGGGTTTTTTTTTTTTTTAAATCTGCGTTGGGATGTGTTCAATTGTCTGACAGCTCATTTCTCTTTCCTCTCAAGTTCATCTGTAACTTCTGTTCCCTCGTCCTGCCATATGTTAGGTATTTCAGTCTGACTTTGAAAGCGCTCGGTATTGAAATGCCGTTTCTTAATATTTACTAAAGCCCTCGCACAGAACTGCACCACCCCAGCTGCGCAAGATTTTTTTTTAGGCGTCGTTTTGGAGAACAGCGTAAGATGGGAGCGGCAGCCTTTACGGGTGCCGCCAGGCGTCTGCCGCCGAGGGTGGCACGTGTGACGTTCGTCCGCCAACATTCCCGCTAAGTTCTTTCGCATTCGGGGAGCGAAGCTGAACAAGGAGGAACGGCTGC
Organism: Arapaima gigas; assembly: GCA_900497675.1. Taxonomy (NCBI): domain Eukaryota; kingdom Metazoa; phylum Chordata; class Actinopteri; order Osteoglossiformes; family Osteoglossidae; genus Arapaima; species Arapaima gigas. Next base: position 1,261,223 of record UFQX01000236.1, on the reverse strand, counting down.
CAGCCCTCCAACTTCAGGCATAGGCCGCCTGGCACCGTTCACTGGAGGTTTTGCCAGACAGGGAGGAGCCGGTCTCTTGCCAGCCATGCCAATGGATGAGCACTTTAAATCCCATCAGCCCAAATGCAGAGATATGAATGTCCTCCTGGACTGGTGCTTGAAGGTGATCTCATGAAAGACAAAGCTTTGAAAAATGTACCACCTTGCAAGCAATTCGTAATAAACTGCCTGCAGCGAGTGGCATCAGCTCAGTACTTCAGTAGGGCCTTAAAACACCATTTTAGTTGAACAGAAGCCTTAGAAACCGCATTAACTACCCATATCAGACGCATACGTGACTCAAAACCTCCGGCACTTACCAAGAAGAACTGGTCCATTATACATTCAGAGCCCATTTTGTAGGGCGCGTGCCTAGCGACTGCTCCGTCGCTCCGGGCGCTTCCTGGGGGGTCACGCAGATGCTCGCTGCCGAGGACTGGGCCAGCGGAACGTGCGGTTGCCAGCTTGTTGGCCGTCCATCTGCTACAGCTCTCGCTGACCCGCGAGAATCCACCGCGTTAACTAACGTCCACTGACACTTCTTACACGGGTAGTTTTGAGCTTGTGTGACGGAATGGTCAGCCTGTCCTGTTAACGCGCTGATGCCCGAAGGCGGTTTCCTCAGAGGGGGGTCCTGTGGTGGTCGAGGGTAAAATCATCTTCAACCAGGCCAGAGGGAATGTGTGGGGCAGCAGCAGGTTAGAGCCTGTTGTCTGCCTGTAGTGTGTGTGTGGGGGGGGGGGGGGTGAATGTGTGACTGCCCTGCAATGGTCTCATGTCACATCCTTGCTGTACCCAGACTCGGATCCCCTTCTTCAGGGATGGGATCTAGACCACTGTGATGCTGCACTGGACAAGAAGTCACTGATAGGTGATAAGCCCCCCTGTGTGTGTTAAAGGATCCAGAAGACTGAAATCATACCAAACATCTGCTCAGATTCACATTTCCAGTTATGCCTAGAGATTAGATGCTACCAAGCCTGGTGTAATTGAGATTTCTTCCCTCATGGACGTCGTTGTTTGTTTTTATTTTAGTGTCATTCATTTATTTGCTTTTGCTGGTCTCAAGGACCCTCATTTACACTCTGTTACCCACTGAGCTCAAGAAGGCGTCACCTGGCAAGGACAAGGATCGGCGAGCGAACGCCGTTGATTCAAACAATGGCAGCGTCCTCAGATGGGGAAACCAAACGTTTGTTTGTTTGGTCCTCCATCCCAGCACTAGCAGCCCTGGGAAAGCGGCTCTTCAGCGTGAGAGAAGCAAGTGACCGTGGGGGTCAATCACCTCGCCGTCTTGCCCCCCCCCCCCCCCCCCCCCCNCCCAGCACTAGCAGCCCTGGGAAAGCGGCTCTTCAGCGTGAGAGAAGCAAGTGACCGGGGGGGTCAATCCCCCCCCCGTCTTCCCCCCCCCCCCCCCCGGCACCAAACAGGTCTCTCCCCGGCAGGCCAACATCATGGAGCTGTTAAATGACCTCTCGCTTGATTCACCCCTTCTCCTGCCTCCGTTGCGCCACAGTTTCGTCAGATGACGTGCTCTCGGGGCAGGTTTTCCCCCTCGTGCACGTTTGCGAGGTAACGCCACCGAAGTTCCGCATTAAAAAAAAAAAAAAAAAATGTGCTGCGTAAAGCTGAATCGACGCGAGCGCGTCGCCGTGTTAATATTCTCACGGCCGTCTGGAGGCCTCATCTAATTATTTTCCTTTTTGTGGTCATATCCTGAGCGAAAAAGGTCTGGTGATGAATTGCCAGGGATCCCAGGTTATCTCTGGAATGCCCCTTCCAATGAGTCTCCAGCTGCTTTCGAGATGCCGGGAGATGATGAATGGGACACATTACTCCAGCGGCAGCGCATTTTCGGCGACTCGACTTGGCGCCGCCCTCGTGCGCGAAGACCTCAGATCCCCGCGGGAAGAAGCTCCCGCGCAGCGGCACCTACCTGCCGGACGACCAAGTCTAACCCAGATGATTATTCTCTACCACCTGTTGCACCAAGAGATGCAGAACTCGCTTTGTTTTTATAGGCAGGTCAGAAGGGGCACCTTCAGCTCCGAGGATTTGGGTTCGAATCTGTCCCCCCGCAAGGTACGAGCCCTGAAGTGCTCCAGTAAAGTGCAAACTCGCATCCGTGACCAAAACGGGTAAATAACCGTAAGAGGAAGCGACTTTGTGGCGGGGGAGGACCATCGGACCGTCCACGTTCCTGGTCACCAGCTCCGGGTTCATTCCTCTCCTTGGTTCTGCCCAACCGCTCGGCAGAAAGAGGCGCATCGCTCTCCAAAGGAGCGGCCGTGTTGTCTGCATTTCACCTGTTCTTGGAGGAGAGGCGGGGGGTTAGGGGGACAAGGCTGCGGAGTAAAGTCACCGAACGAGGGACTGGGCCCGCAGGGGAGGCTGGCTGGACAACTATGCATCAGACCTGGGCTCGCTGTGCCTCCAGGGCCATCGAAGTCAGCGCAGGGCGGCAAATAATCATTAGAGGGAAGAGGGGGGCAGGTGGGATGCGGGTATCCGCCAACGTGGGGACGATGTAGTCTCTAGGGGGTTGGCGGAGGCCCAAAAACACCTCTTTCTTCTCAAGCAACCCAAAGTCTCCCCAGAGGGATCAGTCAGCGGAACGGAGAAGCGGGATGTCAGACATTCGGACGTATTTTGTGCATCTTGTTGAGTCACATGACCCACCAGGGCAGGCATGCAAAGGGCCACGAGGTCCGGCCCGGCCATGAACCGAGCTAAGGTCATCGTGGGGGGGGGGGACATCCCCTACGTTCAGCGAGAAATTTGTTCGTGTTCATTTGACTTTCCGTGGAAGCAGCTTATACGGATTTACATCTTTGTCCAGATGGGAAATACTTACTGAAGCAATTGAGGGAAAGTGCATCACTCAAAGGTACCACAGTAGGAGGTGGGAACTGAACCAGGATCCTTAAAGTCCAGGGCTGTAGTTCTGATCTCCGTGCCACACGCTGCCCCAGGTAAGACTGCAGGCGATGTTATATCTTCTCCAAAAAAATACAGCTCAAACAACAAAGGGCGAAACTTCATAACATCCAGTCAGCAACATTGTTCAAGACTTTGTTGTTCTGTCCTTCACTAGTCAACACTTCAATTCAAAACCAAGAGTTTGTTGCCTTGAGTGGAGATATGAGGCTAATGTGAGTCTTTACAGGACCTTAGTGCCATAGCACTGCATCCACAGTAGCACAAACGGAAGATCTGAGCCTGTCTGAGACACGGAAGTCACTTCGGGGGTCTTCCCAACGAAGCGGCATTTCTCTGCAGCCGTGCAGCAGCAACAGACGTCCAAAAGATGCTCACAGGGACCTGGATGCTAACGGAGAAGATCTGTTGGAGTTACAATCAGTCAATGTGCAGTCAGGCAGAGAGGATGCAGAGAAGCTGTCCCTTCGCTAACCCTGTCCAAGTTCTATTGCAGCAACATCAGCGGTGTGTTGGTCCTCTTCAGAAACTCCACAGATCTCTGGGGAAAATGACTTTGGTGCAGTGAAGTGGGGGACATGTTCATCATCTCAGGGTTAGTCACCTGGAAAGCGTCTTTCTACTCTGGACCCGAATGTGTAACTCAACAGGGCAGTTTTCCGGCCTGGAGCTGCGAGATTCCAGACCAGGCTGTGAAGCACTGCAGCCCCAACCAGGATGAAGGGGTCACTGGTAACAAATGGATGGATCTTCCACCTGTAGTCTCCTTCCTTAACCTTCTTCATGCGATTACTACATTATTGTTATTCGGACATGGCAGCAGCAGACAATCTCTGTCAGTCCCGCGGTTGTTCTCTCATCTCCGCCAGCTTTCTGTCTGAAGAAGATCCCCTTTGGACCAACGATGCCGGTTATTCGCCTCAGAGTTGAGTTGCAGTTTCTGTTCATTTGCAGTACGATTTGACAAGATGGGAGAAGCATTCAGGTCCTTTTGGAAACCAAGTCCACCTGCCCTGGGTCCCTTAGAGACGGAAGGGTTCGCCGTCCAACGGAGTGAAGTCAAAATCATCTGCTCTCCTTTGTTTTAAATGACACTGGATACGGGCTTCCCCTGGTGTGAAAAAGTAGGGGCACTCTAGTCAAAACTGGTTGCTCCCCGAATGGGAATCAAGGTCTTGCAATTTCTCCAAAAATGCAGCTTCATAGCACCATCCTCATCCACAGTACACTTCCCTCCGGTTCTACATTACGCCTGACCTCAAAGCAGCGCCTCACCCCTCTAGTCTTACTCGATGTTCACCGTACTCTGGTGCCTGGCTCAGCGTTCTAATACCTCTCTTCCTTTGGGCCCATGTTGTCTGCTGTGTGTGTGTGTGTGTGTGTGTGTGTGTGTGAGTGACCATGCTGTTTCTTTGTGTGTTGCACAGAAACACGAGAGGACCGGACCAAACGCCTGTTCAGGCACTACACCGTGGGCTCCTATGACAACTTCACCTCATACAGGTATGTGCACCTGACCTCTGACCTCCGCAAGGCTGCTGGCTCAGGCAGAACCTCACACTCACACAGCCTTTAAGACAAGTTCTCCATGGGGGGGTTATACAGTGTAATGTTGGGGGGTCATTTCATTTCGGGACAGGTGACAATAATGCACTTATGACCAGCTGCTGTGTGTCCTGTGTCTGGGGTGGATGTCGCATGTTGAGGAGCTTCCTGCCACTCCACTGCACACTCCACCCAGCACAGGCCCCTCCTGCCTCCCGATCGTCTCGCTGTTCACACGCCGTCAGCTGAGCTTTCCTATTCGGACCCCCAAATGACTGCGAGCGCCGTTACAGGCGGGCGTTCGGGCAGCGGCCGGACGGAGGTGTGTTTGGGAGTGTGTGGCGTGTGGGGCTCTGCTGCCATCTGCTGGTCTGTGTTGTCAGTCCCTCTCTTCTGGGTGGGGAAAATGGGTTTCACACCAAGCAGCTCCCTGCTGTAAGGAGAGCTCCGCAGGGGCCCACCTGGGGGATCAGTGTGTTGGGGGGGTAAGAGGATTTTCAGCTTGCGCTTAAACTGCCTCCACGAATAAACGGCGGGAAAATGACCCTATTTAGGCTTGTAATCAAACATAAAGGGAAGCCAGGGCCAGCCTGGGGGGTCTGCAGCCACGCAGTATCACCACGTTGCAGGACACACACACGCAAGCTCACACACACACTTTACGATTTCCTCCTGAACCGGTTGAAGGACAAGGGGCCCGGAACACGCGCACAGAGACCTAAACCTGTAACTGTCTCATTATGATAACAAATGAAAAGCAAGGAAAAGTTCTTCCATTTTTCTATCCCTGTTTTCCCAAATTAGTTTTCCTTCCCACAGCGGCGTTTCTGTTGATGTATGATTACTCCGTGAAGCAGTCGCACCCAAGCGGTCCTGTTAGTCGGTTTCACATTCGGTCGAGATACAGGCCACGTGGGCGTCCCAAAGTCACTGCGGACCCCGGGGAGAGCCTGACCGCTGCGCGCGAGCCCAGGATGTTCTCCGTACTGTGTGCCGCAATTTGTTTAATGATCTCGGGCGCAATTCAATCACGGCCCTGCATGCGACCGAGGGGAAAAAACACAAAGTCGGCTAAATCCAATGAAAGGCTCTCTCTCAGATGAGGCCGCGCGCGTTGCGAAGCACCACCTGCTGACTCGGCGCTTTTACCAGGCCCTTCAGTAGGACAGCTAGGACTCGTTCGCTCTGAATCGAGCAAAAATGTCAGTGCTGGAAAAACGTGCCACTTACAAATGCCACGGTTTGGTGATGTGATTTTTTTTTCCCCTTTATTCTCTTTATTCCGTGTCGTTCCGCCCGCTAAGGCTGGTCGTGGCAGTTATGCTAGGAAGGTTTCTGTGTTGGTCTCCAGTGTTGGTTGTGGGGACTGTGGGGGTTGTGTACTGCACAGTTCTTCTTCCTAGATGGCGGCCTTCTTCTGTGAGTCACTCCCTCTTGCTGGGGGTCTTCGTCTTACTGCACACCCCCATCCACAGAGGCGAACTGAGCTGTTGACTGGTGTCCCATCCGGAGACGCACCTCAGGGTGAAACAGTTCGGACAGGAGCTGTTAGTGCAGTTTTAAGTGAGATATTGTCAGTAAAATTATTTCCAGCATCTGCAGAAAACCGATATATTGGTTAACGTGCTTGTGGACGCAGCGGTTTACTGCCGCCTAGGGTCTGGGTCACGGTTCTTCCCTGTCCGCAGACGCTCTTCCCCGGGCTCTGAGCTCCGTTACCTTCGCCGTGTTAATTATTCCGTGTGCTCAGGCAGCGATCCAGACAAGTCATGACCCCCCCCCGGGGGCAAGCCGCTCCGAGCTGCTGAGAGGAAAGGAGCGAATCTGCGCTGGCCACGCAGCCCCAGCAGACCCTCGGAAAGAGCGTCGGGATCAGCATCAGGCAGCACGTGTGTCTTACGGGATAACAGTAGTGAGTGAGTAGTGACACAGATTGGGTCCATATGGTGTTGGGGTGACAGTTGGGCAAAGGTGACGCTGAAGTTAAACGCTCTGACCCCGGGAGGCTCTGCTGTTGTACCTGGACAAGGTCCATATTTAATCATTACAGAAATGCTAACATCAGGGCAGCGGTTTTTTTCCCTTCCCAGTTTCACGCGTGATAATACTTTCTTTATACATCCCAGGTGAGGGATTTTGTCTACGTCCTGTATCTTTGTGTAAATGCTGGGTGAGACCTTATATCGACATGTCGAGGTGGTGGACGAGCCCCACGTGAGCCATGTGTCCATCCAGCAGAAAGTGTCGCCATTTACACGCGAGACGCAGAACACAAACCATCCAGTTTGGGTTCGGTCCCGCGTCTCGCCACCTCGCCACTCCCCAAACCTCATCCTTTCTCACTGCGACCATCCAAGTGGCTTTTGCGCCTGGCGCCGTTGGCTGTTCTCGCGAGAAGAATGGAGTTGGGCTGCTTCTGTGCTCCTCTTGTGCTCATGTCACCTCCCTCACGTGAAGCGATGCGGTTCAGGCCCCGGTTTTGGCCGTGAGTAACTTCACGCTGCAATAACGGTTGTGCCTGGGCCGTTGCCCCCTCGCATGGCTCACATAAACGCTCTTCGCTGTTCCTCCGTCCTTCTTCGTACGTCTCTTTAGGGTCTCGTATCGGTTCCTTTTTCTGACCTTCCCGACGTTCCTCACCCCCCGTCGCTTTTCCTCAGCCTCTCTGCTGCTCTTCTACTTCTCTGTTTCTCTCAATCGCACGTCACCTCGCCGAGCCCCACCCGCCCCCCGACCCCACCGTGCCCCGGTGACTCAGTCCTTTTGTGGAGGCAACGTCCCGCTTCTGGGGAACTTCAGCAGATGGTTTGTGTGGGAGAGACGGAGGCGCCAAGGGAGACAACAAGGCAGATGAATGAAATTGTGATGCGGCGCATCCTTCTGGTGCTGTCGCTCAGGACCGTCCTGACAGGCCAACCGGTGCCGCCTGTCCGGGGTTCAGAGGCTTGAGTGGCTGAGCGGCTGGCGCATGCGTGCGTGTGTGTGTGTGTGTGTGTGTATGTGTGTGTGTGTGTGTACGTGTGTCTGTCTCAGCCGTGCATCTCTCTCTTCAGCTCCTCAGACACTCATTCCATCTCCCTGCTTCTCTGACCTCCTTCCTCATCCCCCTCCCCTCTCCTTCTGCGCTGTGAGCCTAAGCCGCTCGCGCGGTGCAGAGCACCAATTCACTCGTGCACTCACCTGGGCTGCCCGGGTTCCGTCCGGGATCTGCACTCGGGAATTACAGACTTCTCTGTCCGGTGTCTCTCAGCTTGAAGGTGATGCAGTCAGAACCCGGAAGAGAGGATGAATGGGGTCCCCGCGGCGGTCGGTTTTGTTTTGTCGCGGCACTAAAAGAAGACTTTAGCGCATCTCAGTGGGGGGTGTGTTGACGGGACCAAGCAAGGCAGAAGGCTGAGGACTCGACCCACACGAACTCTGCCGGGTTGGGGGCCCACCGCCATCCTTCCCCTCTAGGAGGTGCTAGCTGGCAGATAGAACCCCTGAACACCCCCTAGATATGGTGCTACACTCTGACCTGGTGGGCCTGCTGTCTTTCCTCCTCAGCGATTACATCATCGAGGAGAAGAACGCCATCCTGCAGAAGAAGGAGAATGAGGGCTTCGGGTTTGTGCTGCGAGGAGCGAAAGGTAAGACTCCCAACTCGACTCTCCTGTTTCATTTGCTTTGGGGGGTGAACTTCACAGTTGAACACAAGTGGCTTTTACAGGATTTCTACATCCTACAAGGTCAAATCTGCTTCCGAATGGTGCTGTAGGGCCTCTCTGCGGTTTCGGAATTCAGTCTTGTACATTAGCCAAGTTAAAAGTTGTTTAATTGACTTTACGGAACTTGTAGTTCGGTTTAACGGCGACCAGACGAACAGATTCGCTGCTGTGTCCCTTACGTCTTGCTTAGCTAAAAGCTCCAGCTTGCGGGTCTCGTGCGGCTGGACCCCCGTGCCTCGGACCGGGGAGTGAGATTTCGGCCGTTTCTCCCATCTGCTCCTCGCGCAGGAAGCTGGGAACACACCTCGACAAGCAGGGCTGGAGAAGCAGATCGGGATGTTCTCCTCGTGTTTCCAGCTGCCTCATCCCGGCGCGTTACTGCGCAGCGCGTCCTACAAATTTTAGTAAAGGAAAAGCAAAGACTTTTAAGGAACAGGGCTGAGTAATTGTTTGTTTGCTGGGTGCGTGTAACTGGTGCGTGAAGAACGCAGATGTACTTCTCTTGCTATGTATTTATAAGCCCCTGTTTGTGAAGCCTGGTATAATTAGCCATGTTGGCTACGAGCAGCGGCCTTGATGTCGGCGAACGGTGTGTAATTATTGACGCGCATTTAGCGTGTGCCCCCGCGTCGAGGGGCCGCAAATTACTGTTGTGTCACGAGGAGCTGTTTGGAGGGTGGGATGACCACCCGAGGAGGAGAAGGAAAGGCAGCAGTGGGCAGACGCTCCGTCGCTGTGACGACCCGACATTAGTTTAGACTGGAGATCTGGAGGAACGGCGTCACATATTGTAGGTGGGTTTCTAGGAGCTCGTGCGAGGAGCGTGTTGGAAGAAGGAGGCCCGATGCGGACAGCCGGTGCCAAGTCCGCAGGGGTCGTCGTGAGCAACACAACGGAGAGTCTTTCCACAGCCAGTCCAACCCTCAGGACACAGGATTCTGAACTTAAATTGCAGTGATTGAGGCTTCGCAGTGTTTTGTGACGGAACGTGAAAGTTCAACAGTTTTCCCTTAGAGAATGAGAGGCATGAGCTATTCGCGTCCACAGCAAGCGACTCGAGCACCTCGGGACGGAGACAAGCCTGCTTTCACCGGCTACTCAACGTTCAGTTTGGTCAACCCTGGTCAAACACCACTACGTTCTCCTCACTGAAACGTTGACGAAGTTTGTCTATGGGCTCCTGTTTAGGCGAGAGTCTGGTGGTTCTTGAACGTCCTACTCAATCGCTGTGCCGGAGCTGTTTGCCCGGAGGGTTGTAACCAGCCTCGCGAAGGTCCACAGAAGATGCTCCTCAGCAAAGGAGATGTAGCCATCTCTACCACTATAGACTCATTCGGCTGCACTGAGCTCCTCTGTGTTTTCATCCTCACTGGATCAGACGAGCTACACAACTCTGCACCTTTATCCATTTACACAGTGACGTAACTCTAGGGCCATCGTGAGAACGGTCATACCTTTACCTGGTGTCACATTTATAAGGCAAGAGTGTGGGAAGTAATGCTGTGAAGACAGTAAAGGCATGAAGCGAAGGACTGGGTAGGTTCTGTGGCTGCTATGATCAAGGTGTCGGTGGTCCAGCTCTCCTGGTCATTCCATCGTCTTTCAGTCTGGATAAGTTTACCTGTGTCTGTGACCTGTTCAGGTGCTCTCTCCCTCAGTCTTAAGAACATGTACGTCTTCATCTTGGCTTTATTGATTCCCCCCACTTGCCCAGAGCGGGACAGCCGTCATCGCCTGGCACCAAAACGCTCGCTTGCCAGGTTGATCCCCCCCCCCCCCGAGCGCGTGCCTCCTGACTCGCTGTGCCAGTAACTATAGCAACCAAGCTGGCACCTTACTATCAGTCTGTAATACAGTAAGGCAGGAGCCGCTTCCCTCGACTGCATCCGCCTCTGCACTCCTGTCAATTCTGATAATTCCTCTGCGCACTTTTCAGTTCATCCTCCAAAGGTGACGGTTTTGGGTTGTTCGCCGCTTGTCCTGTGACACGTCCAGATCACCGATGCTGCGAGTGACATGTTCGTGCAGCCGCTGGCTGTGATGTTGCCACACTGACCGTGGCTTCGGAGGGGCGGAGCCGAACGGAGGCAGGGTTTTCAGGATGACGGCATCAGCGCGCTTCACTTCCGTCTGCCCCCCACGGGTTCCATCCCTCCTTTAACCGGACAAAACCCTTGTTTTCCTGCCCCCAGATACCGGCAACGTTACCCAGCTCTCAAAGAGGGTCAATCGCATGATAATGCGAGGGGGGGGGGGGGGTCGAGAAATTAATTTTGACTAGAAGCAGGTGGTGCACAGCGTCTGTGTGGAGCACTAACATCCACGCTAACCTGCTTTGTTGCCAGCGGAGACGCCCATCGAGGAGTTCACACCCACGCCGGCCTTCCCTGCACTGCAGTACCTGGAGTCGGTGGATGTCGAAGGTGTGGCCTGGAGGGCGGGGCTCCGGACAGGAGATTTCCTAATCGAGGTAAAGTGTCTTACTGCCCCCCCCCGCCCGGCAGCTCACACCAAACCTCACTGGAGAGAGAGATCTGCACCCAGAACATCCGTAGCAGCAGAGCGTAACTTGCATCATTTCCGGTGTCCTTGTTCTTCACTTTCTAGCAGTTTCTGTTATTCCACGTGGCCGATTAAGACAGGCGGTTGCCTAATATTTAGTTTTCACCCTCATCCATGGCGACTTTCCTCACGTGACACGCTGCACGATCCGTCCTGTCATCATCCACCCTCTTTACACAGCCAGTTCTGACCCCCCCTCCCCCCATCCAATGGATGCTGAGAGGCACCTGTGTCCCCCACTGCACCGCCATGGACGGAAAACCAGAAAATGTCATTTCTGTCTCATGTTTTAACTTAATGTTGGCTGCTTCTCACCTCCTAACCTGCATTTACACAAAACAAATGTTCCACCTTGCCGTTACCATGACGATATCAGGTCTCTGCCATCCGATTGGCTGTCTCAGCGCTAGCATGTGCTGTGCCGGGTGAGCAGGCGTTCGATTGACTCGTCACCCGCGTGTCACACACAGGGTCACAAAATAGTGCTTTTTACATTTATTCACAAAGCCGACACTTTTCTTACAACTGTTTACCTATCTGCACCTCAGGTAAGTTGGAGCAGTTCAGGGAAGGTGGGGAACTGCAGGGAGGCGGGACTAGAACCGGGGTCATTTGAGGCCCAAGGTGGCACTGACCACTGTGCAACCTGCTGCCCTGAAACGTCCACATTTTTCAGGGATCAGACCGTCGAGGAAACTGTTTGTCGCGTAGCGTGTCGCTCTCGTCTTGCCAGTTGTGCTTCGGCTGGATGGCGGCAAAGACAACTGGCAGCAGCGGAACGGAGCAGCTGTAAGCGGGCGAGTCAGAAAGCCTGGCCTAGGGAACAAATCAGGCCCTTTGTCCCTTTGCGGAACAGCGATGCAGGGGCACAAGTGGCATTGGCAGCTGTGCCGAGGACACCTGCGCTCCACCCTGGCGTCTGTGGAGCCGCTGCTCTTGGGAATTTCGGGGCATCACATTGTCATAGGCAGAGAGCAGGGTCCTGCTCTACAGTCATCCAGTAGCTCAGCATCCCCCCGCATCTTGGCCACGACTTCTGAAGGCCTAAAAATGGCTGAGGTGTGACCTGATTACGGCCCTCCTCTCGAGTCGCTCACGAAACCCGAGATTTTCCATCAGTTCTTAGGGACGCAGGTGAGCAGGTGTCTCCCGACACCACTGACCTTCGCTGACCTCTCACTTCCTGCAGGTGAACGGTGTCAATGTGGTGAAGGTGGGGCACAAGCAGGTGGTGTCCCTCATCCGCCAGGGGGGGAACCATCTCCTCATGAAGGTCGTCTCCGTCAGCCGCAAGCCTGAGTCGGAGGAGGTTGTGCGAAAGAAAGGTGAGGGTCCCTCCGTGGTGTCACAATTGATCCTGTCCTCGTCACCTGGATGGACTGCAGTAAAAACCGTGCCGCTCAGCACCGCCGAACGATCCCCTTTACTTTTCCTCTCCCGGTCAGACAGAACCGTCATTGTTAGTTCAGTTGCTTTAGAATTAATGTTGTAATTATTCTTCTTCCTGCACGTTGACGGCCCGACGCGGGTTTAACATCTGAAGAACAGACCGGAATGTCTTTTCCTCGGCTGGTTTTGTTTTCAAATTACACCATCGCTACTGTGGTTTGACTTTCTTGTTCTCCCCCATGTTGCCGCCAGCTTTTAGACCTTATACCGTGTATCCATAAGATGCTGTCATGTTGGGACCTGGGGGGCAGCGTGAAGTGCAGCCGACTGGCCCGGCGTTGCTTGGAAACGTAGCGGCAGCAGTGAATTCGGCGAAGCGCTGCTGCATTGGCTTCGCCTTCTCACCGTGCCTCTGGCACACAACTGTGTGGTCTTTGGCTCAGAAGCTCAGGAGTCTCTGACTCCTGTCTCTCTAAGCACCCCCCCCCCCCCGACCCAAGCCAGTGCGTGAGGCGAGGACTCCCCCCCGGCAACCGTACCGCCCCCACGGACACACGAGAAGCGTTCGGTTTTCACCGTCGGACAACAGACACAAGGTCTCCGCGCATCAAATGCATCTATTTCTCCAGCTTCTTACAGCTGAGATGCAGGAACCTTCTGGATGTTAGAATTTATGTAGCTCCAGATTTTTCACACATATAATTCCTTTATACCTGCTGCGACCACCATCATCGCCGAAGGTCTCGCGTGAGCAGGGTGCCTTTAGACAAATTCACCATGCAGACGGACAACCCAAGATGTCCGCGGGCGAATTCTGCTCAATCTCTGTGGAGGTTACATGATTTTCTCCCGGGTGCTCTGGTTTCCTCCCACAGCCGAAAGACGTGTGTTTCGTGTGTGTGTGTGTGTGTGTGTGTGTGTGTGTGTGTGTGTGTGTGTGTGTGTGCAGGTCCTGCCTTGGTCTTGCTGGAGCGGCAACTTAGGCAGAATGGCACAGAGGCAGGTGAGCTCACCTGTCACACCCTATACTGCAGTTTTATGTCTTTTTTTATATAAATATTTTATATAAATATTGCCATCCAGATACACAAAAGGAGCAGCAAAATAACAACCTCCAAAATACCCAAAAGGTTGAGAGAGGGGGTGGAAGAGAGAGAAGTTTACATTAAGAAGAAAAAAAAGGAAAGTGTTGGCGAATTGTGGGCGGAATATTCATGCGTAGAACGAGGTGGAAATTCAGCTAAATTTGGTGTGGAGCTTGAGATGTTGGGCTCGATATGACGAGGACCTCTTTACAACAGGAGCCTTTCGGTGGGACATTTGGGTTCAGAGGGTCTCACCAGAGGGGGTCTGTGAAGTAAGGCCACGGGACCCGATGAGCAACGGCAGCACTGAGGATGGCTGGTGACGGAAGCCTGCAACCATGAGGGGACCAAAGTGGTGGACAGAAGCTTCTCGGTACAATCACGCTAGCTTTCCAAACACCGTGCTGCTTCCCACCCACATTGAGATTTCATTCATTCTCCATTTTGGACTTGAGAGGAGAGATCAGCTGACAAAAAGCCCTGAATGAAGCGTAACAGCAAAACAACTTTTGAACATGAATGTCGGAGAAGAACCCAGAGGAAGTCTGCGTGACCCTAAGAGGAAAATTGTCTGAGAAACTCCAGGTAGCTTTTTGGAAAAATACAGTAAGCGGTGCTGAGAGTGTTAAGTATTCCCTCTGTCAGCACCTCCATTTCCCCGAGGTTCAAGTGCACAGAAACTGCTGGTTAGTGGATGTATGGATACTTGTGGATGGCATTTGGAACCAGGCTGTTATTAGTGGAGCCCACCATTGGTCCTGTTTGGTTGCATAATGCATGTGCAAAAAAAAACAAAAAAAAGCTTTTCTCAACAAAATTAATAATTTTGACACTTTGTTTTGCTTGGTTTCCCTCACCTCCACAGAGGGAACGCTTTAGCATTGTTACCTTGGCAGCTTTATTGCCGTTGTGTAACTTCCAGAACGTGAATGGTGTGTGGTCCCCCCCCCGGCACATTTCGTCTGGTCTCATCGTTGGTCCACCCACCTCTCGGCTGACGGGGTGAGATGCTTCGGCTCTTGCAGCGCAGCCTCCTGTCAGAATTGCTATGGTTACGGCTCAGACAGCTTCGCTGCTCCTTTTGCTCTCGAGTTTTGCCTCGAACCCTCGGCCTGTCGGTTTGCTCCACATCCCATTTGCACACATTTCGCTCTGTAAGGGTTTCCGCAGAGGTAACACAACAGCACTCCTGCCACCACCACCCTCCCCAGGGTCCCCAGCGAAAGTAATCCCTGCGAGCGACTTGAGAAAACAGCTGTGAGAAACGGCACAGAATTGTAAACCAGAGAGGACGCGTACTTCTCCTGCCCCGCCGCGCTGGCTCTCCACCAGCGGCCTTCGACGCCAGAACCACGTCTTTTTCGGGTAGAAGGAACAGAGGAAGCGTGAAAGTGGCAGACAGAGTTTGCAGGTACCGCTGCAGATCAACAGAGTCGTGTGGACGGCTGAAATACCGATGCGGAACTCATCTTCTTGCCACGGAGAAGGTTGCATAGGTGCTCCCTATGTGAGTCATCCAGCTTGTAGGACCACGATGAGATCAAGTCTGCCCCAGAGAGGTGGCATCTCCACCTTGGCACCGACTGCCGGATATTGGCCTGCAGATCCAAAGTGTCTTCACGGTTGCTTTTTTTTTTTTTTTTTTTTTTTTTTTTTT
>UFQX01000236.1:1233709-1246285 GCA_900497675.1 Arapaima gigas | reverse complement strand
TTCCTGCAGTATTTATTTTTTTTTTTTTTTTTTTTTTTTTTTTTTTTTTGCAGCCCCACCACCTCCCAAGAGGGCACCCAGTACCACGCTGACGCTGCGCTCCAAGTCCATGACTGCTGAGCTGGAGGAGCTGGGTGAGTCTTTCCCTCCTGTTTTTGTCTTTCCGAGGAGCCACTTTTCCAGTTTATTATATAATTAGGACTGGTTGACCTGGTCAGGACTGAATGCATTGCCAGTGAAAGGGGTCAGACAGGTGTAGCCATGAAGGGATGTAGACGGTATCAGGCTCACCTTTAGAAGCCGTCGTCTTCGGTCTGATTCGTAACAGTGATGGAGTAGGACTCAGTGAAGGAGAGAAGTGAGGCGCTCGGCGCAGCTTCGCTCAGGTCAGTTTAAGAGTTGAATCCCTCTTGCTGTGCAAGTGTGATCGAAGATGTTCTCTCGTTCATTTGTTCCATGCAAGCGTCCGCAAGGAGGAGGCGAGGGGGTGAGTTGTGTCCGCATGCCCGTGTCACCGCCTAGCGCAGCTCCGGCCGATCGTCCCGGACTTGATAACCGTGGCGATTGGTGTGGGACAGCCCCGAGCGCACTTTTAGACTGTGTGCTGTCTGCTTTCACCGCAGAAGAGACTTGTCGTCGGTGTCTCGAGCAGCAGTCAGACTGTGTCCCCTTTCTCGACGCCCGCAGAAAGACTGGACGAGATGCTGGCCGCCCAGGAGCCTGTGCTGCGGCCCGCTGTGGCGGAGGCCGACTACCGGGCTGCCACCGTGAAGCAGCGGCCTACGAGCAGGAGGATCACACCAGCAGAGATCAGTGTGCGTCCCCGCGTGACCCCACTTTACCCCCTGAAACACCAGAACGGCGGTGACGTGAAAACGCCAAACGGCGCTTTGCAGAAATAAAACGTCTTGTGACTGACTCCGCGTGCTTTATGTCATCTTTAAGAATCCAGGTTCCAACACCATTTTAATGACTCGCTTTTCACGTGTTCCTCTTTGTCACAGTCGCTCTTTGAGCGTCAGGGAATGGCTATACATGGCGGACTTCACCCGGCGCTGGAGAAAGCCCACATTCAGTTGCCGAGAGGAATGTCCAGGACCAAGTCGTTCGGTAAGGAAGTTACGTGTGTCCGGTTTCCTTGTTGCTGCGGTGATGGTTTGGTTTATCTATGTTGGCATTGGCGGGTCAAGCGATGGTTTATCACGGCGGCACTACAGCTCTGCTCAACTGTATTGTTCTCAATGTAAGTGACTAACTCGAGTGGACTTCATCGAGAAGGAACTCCCCTACCCCGAACGGGCAAATGTCATTTAGTTATTAAAACCTTCTGTGTCAACCTATAGGAGCAACTGAAGAGGACCGGATATCGGCTTTGCTCAATGAGCACCGCTTTCCAAGAAGTTCGTCGATGACAGACAGCCTCAGAGAAAGTCGGAGTATCCCGCCTCCTCCCCAAACCGCCCCGCCGCCGCCACCGTCCCCTTACTACCTTGACACCGGTCCGCCGCCTGCTTTCTGCCCTCCGCCCCCCCCGGGTCGAGCTCACGATCAAAGTCGCTCCAGCTTCAAACCAGGCTCTGAGGCTAAGATCCACGGCTTGACGCAAATGGTGAGCGCGGCCGAGATGTACGATTCTCCCCGGTCCTCAGCACATGCAGAACGCCAGAAGAAGGCCCGCTCCATGATCATCCTCCAGGACTCCTCTCACCTGCCTGTCGAACCCACCCACATCCCCCGGCCCGGGCCCTCCTCCACACCTCCCGAGAAGGTCAAGAGGAAGGGGCGGGTGATCGACAACCCATACGCTAACGTTGGCCAGTTCAGCATAGGTCTGTACACTCCCACTAAACCCCAGCGTAAGAAGAGCCCCCTAGTGAAACAGCTGCAGGTGGAGGACGCGCAGGAGAGGGCATCCTTAGCGCTAGCCTCCGCACACTCCAGGGACCACTCCCCCTCGGGCCGAGTCCCTCACACAAGCCGGGTTGATTACTACCAGCAGCAGCTCCTGCAAGAGAGGGCTCGGACCCCCAGCGAGGGCCACCCTGTGAAAGGACCCTTTGCTGCGGCCATCGCTGGAGCCGTGAAGGACCGGGAAAAACGGCTGGAGGATCGGAGGAAATCCACAGTCTTCCTGTCTGTAGGCACTGTCGAAAGTAGCGCCGCAGTGCCGGAGCAGCCCTCGTTGACGCAGTCCCGGTCTGTCGACGAGCGGCTGCTCAGCAGGGAGCTGAGCCAGCTGCCCCCCCCTGCCCTCGCGTTGCAGCCTTCTCTGAGTGGGACCACCTTCATTCACCCTCTGACTGGGAAGCCCCTGGACCCCAACTCCCCTCTGGCACTTGCGCTGGCCGCAAGGGAGCGGGCTCTGACGTCCCAGAGCCAGTCGCCTGCCAGCAGCCCAGAGCCAAGGACTAAACATGAAAAACCGGGGCCTTTGTTTGTGGACATCCAGACCAAAGAGGCAGAGCGATCGGAATTGGAGGGTGGGCTAATATCCCCCACCTATTCACCTAGGGCAAAAGGAGTTTACGAACCGACATCGGATACAAAGGTTCCTTCCAGAGACCAATGGGGAACCCCGAACGTGCTTCGGAAAGAAATTGTCACAAGAGCAAATAAGGCCGAGGAGCGAAAGCAGGAGGACAAGAAGACCATGCTTATCAGCATAATGGACACTTCCCAGCAGAAGACTGCTGGTCTCATTATGGTTCATGCAACAAGCAATGGGCAGTCACTGGGGCTTGAGATGGAGGAGCCGTCGGTGTCACCCAAAGGGGCAATAACTGAGCCTTCTGAGCCAAGCCTAGCTGAAATGAAGCATCCCCAACCACCAAGTCCAGAGGTCACAACCACTCAACAGCCAGCTGCCCCACCAGCTGAGAAGATGCTGGCTCAGGGTAGCTCAGAAGAAGACGTGGAGCCCTATACCGTTACTCTCCCGCCTGCCCTGCTGTCCTCTAGCGATGAGGAGACCCGAGAAGAACTCAGAAAGATAGGGGTGGTGCCGCCACCCGACGAGTTCGCCAACGGCTTGTTGCCAAAGCCGGCCGACGCCACTGCGCCACAGATGGTCAAACCGGCCACACCTTCCACCCCAACTCAAGCAGCAACAGCAGCAGCAGCAGCAGCAGCACACCCTCCTGCTGGTGGAACACCCTCAGGGAAGCCTTCCGATGCTCACCTGGTGCCCGAGTCTGCAGCCGACTCTGGAGTGGAGGAGGTGGACACACGCAGCTCCAGCGACCACCACCTGGAGACCACGAGCACCATATCCACTGTCTCCAGCATGTCCACACTGTCGTCGGAGAGCGGTGAGCCCACCGACACCTACACCTCCTATGCCGATGGGCAGACTTTTATACTCGACAAGCCACCAGTGCCTCCAAAGCCAAAACTCAAGTCCCAGCTCAGCAAGGGGCCGGTGACCTTCAGGGACCCTCTATTGAAGCAGTCCTCAGATAGCGAGCTCCTCTCCCAGCAACACGCGGCTGCGCTGGCTGCGGCCGCCGGCACCGGCCGACCCCGCTACCTCTTCCAGAGAAGGTCCAAGCTTTGGGGGGATCCCGTGGAAACGCGGCCACTGCCTGGCTCTGAGGATGGCAAGCCCACTGTGATCAGTGACCTAAGCTCCAGGCTCCAGCAGGAAACGCGCTCGCTGGGGGAGGAGCCAATGGGAATTCTTGACCCTGGGAGAAAGTCCCCCGTAGCTGGAGCCAGGTAAGAAGCCACTGGGCCACCATCTGGGGTAAACCCTCTACCGCGTGTCCGTTCACTTGCTGTGCTTCAGCAAGCAAGTGTGTGACCTGCTTTATGAAAGCAGTTTCTAAAATCGGGACGTTCCTGAAGGTGCCAGCAAGTCACTTAAACCGGGATCTCCGTGTCTCGTGCAGAGCACTAGGTAGTCTTGAGGGTCAAGACATGAAGCTTTAGTCCAAAGTAAGTTACACGGAGCTGCTGGAGGACTTTGAGTAAAATCTCAAAGTCCATGTCTTGTGCAGACCAGTACGTAGTCTAGAGGGTTAAGACCTGGCCTTCAAGGCTTTACTTGGCTTTTACAGAGTCCTTTATTCACCTTTATATGAGCCGCACCCGTGGCTTCGTGTTCCCTCCCGATCTCGCGGACAGGGTGGAGCCACCTCACGACCCCAGATGACACCACCCCGTTTTCACCCTCACCAGTACTCACACAAGTGCAATGGTTGGATCCAAATGCACACAGAATTTGTCCAGCAGACCCTGCAGTGTCCTCTCTTAACCGCCACACTTCAGAATCCTTCACTGGCACCAGTAGTGTTCAGTTTCAGCTTTCTCTTATTTCCGAAGGCCGTAATAAAGAGGGGAACCTTTTCGAGCTGCTGCAGAACAGCACTCTGGTTGAACTCCGGTTCCTCTGATGTGAGGGAAACGTGGATAAGAGGAACAGGCACCTTCTTGTGGGAAACGTTTCGGGCAGCGGTCCCGGTTCTGGCTCCACGCAACTGCCACTCACCACTTACAGGACAGACCCTTGGTTCCGGGTGCAATTCATAAATAGCAGGATTAATTACGACTTGAAAAAAGCTGATATTTACCTGAATCTCAGATCACCTGTCCTGCAAGATGTATGAAGGTGAGATTTGGTGAGCAGAACCCTCCCTTCCGCTGAGTCTTCCTGGCCTATTCATTGATATTTTGGATGATTTCTGCTTTGTTTGTTCTGAGACAAAAGTATGGCAATACAATGAAGTCCTTTGTGTCCCTACAGATGTGGCAAGGAAAACGAAGAGAGTAACCGTTAGGTTTTTAGCTCCTAGGGTAAACATGAACTCATTTTTTAAAAAAATACTTCTGTCAACTAATCGCTTTTCTCAGTAACAAACTCGCCGTTTTTTAAACGCAGCTGCTGCGCAGCCGTGTTTTTCCTCATCCTCTTCATCCCGACAGGCCATTAACACCTGGATCCAGCTTCTAGTGGACTTAATATTCCCTCATGACCTCTGGCATCGTCTCCTGCACCTCCACCTGTCGCACCAGGCAGCACCTCGACTAGGTTTTGCAAAGCGGATGAAATATTTAGTCGGATGCAAATAAATGCTTTGTGTTCATCACACCTGAAAGAGTTTGTCTGCAAGAATATTGAAATAATGTCCAGTGGCTTAAATTATAGTGCTATTATTAAAATATTTTGGCCATTTGATACAATCAAATCAGTTACATACTGCGTCGCTGAACTATATTATTATTATTATTATTGTTAAGTTCATTTCTGGCCTTTCTGAAGATTTTTGCTCACGGTTATTGATGTGGATAAGCGCTGGAGCAGTGACTATAGTGCACTGATTTAATTCTTGTGTCGTACTGCCTGGTCACAGGTGGCCTAATTCTCCTTTCCATTCAAGTTATATTTCCCTGAAACCTCCAGCACTCGGGCGTGAGGTGCAGATAAGGTCACCAAGGGCCTGGAGAAGCACATCGGCCTCCAAGGGCCTCCGGCTCACATCCCTGTCCACCTTCTTCCCCCTCCAGCCCCTAGCACCTCCCGTCCTCACCTGTCACCTGTGTGCAGGGAATGAGGGGAAGCTGAACTGCTACCCCGAGCAAAACCAGAACCAGAGCAATGGTTACAGAATGGATTTTAATAATGATCAACTAAGACAAACTGTATGAGTGAAAGTTCTGGCTGAGAGGTGTCAGAGGAGCCTGACGGAGGAAGGACTGTTTGCTGGGTTTGCATGTGTGGGTGTGTGTGGGTGTGTGTGGGTGTGTGTGGATGTGTGAGATAACCACTACTAAGCAGGAGCAGTAACAGCTGTTTCCACACCAGCTTCTGCTCTCTACTCCCCAAACTGCTGGTCCCCATCAGAGAGGCGCACAAACACACACACACACACACACACACACACACACACACACACACACACACACAAGGTTAGTTTGTCCCTGGGTATTTGTGGCAGATAGTGAAGTTACTGGTTCACTTTTATTTTTTATGTATTCATAACAAACTAGTGCCATCTGTCCTTCCCAACCGTGGACTGCAGGTTAGGAACCTGCTTAGATCCTAAAGGCCACCGGATGTAGTGGAGCTCCTGTGTGAGTCATTCTGCTCAGGTCCTCGGTGACTTTATCCGTGGGCAACGACTTAGATTGTGTTTGAGAAAAGTTGACGTTTCCCTCACCTTGGCCACTTTATATTCATTCGAAAAACACGTCAAAAATCATTATCGGCGTTTTCCTACCACCTCCGAGTTGCCTTCCATCGCCCGCCCGCCCGCCGTTTTCCACTTAACCGCCCCTTCCCCGTCTGCTCCTCCTCTTCTGCCGACTCAGGCTCTGCATTTAGCGTCCCGCCCCACTTAGAAGTCGCCACGCGCTTGTCTACCACGTATGAGATCTTCTGCTGTCCTGTCCTGAGGAATGCACCTGTTCCTGGACGTCACGCACCTGCCCGTCTCGAAGGACGCGGAAGAAAAATGGCGGCGGTGAAATTACGGCGAAGCCAAAAGCGAATCACGTCGATAGAAGAAGCCAAAAAAATGCAAAATGAATTACAGAGTCAGCATTTCACCACCACCTACCTGATCTCCAGGACGAGTCTTTGAACACTTGCATTCTTACGATTTGTTGTTTATTTATTTTTATTGTCAGAATGTGAATGTGCTTGTTTTTCCCCACGGACTGACGCCGAGTCTCATTGCCTCTCTCTCTCTACTCACTCTGCATGCCCACGCCGCTCTGTCTAGAACTGACTGTGGCCCCGGGAGGGTGGGAGAAATGTGTAAGTGCGCATGGACATCTCATTCCTCCTTCCATACCCTCTACCTCTCTCCCACCCTCCACCCCAAGCAAGCAGCCCCTCCCTGCCACCTGCATGCAGCCACCCCTCTGTTTGCCTCCTGGCCCTCATCTTCTTCACAAACGTCTCCTCCTCCTACTGCCCCTTCCCTGCATCCGCATCTTCTACCGCCCTTCTCCTCCTTAACCATGCTGGCTTCCCACACGTCAGCAGCTCTGTATCCCAAAGGCCCACCCAACCCTTGAAGATGCAAGGAATGGCTTCCTTTCCCTCCCGGACACCTAGAGCAGAAAAGTGGAAAGCGGTAGCAGAAGTTCTCTAGCAGCTGCATTGGGAGAAGGTTTCGCAGGGGAGGAGGAGAGATGCTTGAATGCTGCTTGACAAGCAATGCTCACTGTCTGGCGCAAACCATCTCAAAGAGAGTGAGACTCCTGAAAGGGACTGAAGAGAAAAGGCTCAGATGAGGGTTTCCTCGGGAGGAAGTCACAGCGAAAGCCTTTTCTGCAACCTTCAGGCTGGGATGTCCTCAAGCTTTTTTTTCTGCCCTTTACTTTGGGTTCCTCCTTTTCACACAGGAGGACATCACTGAACAGCTTTTCTCTTCATGCATGTCTGGTCATCCTTTCCACGATAAAAGGTCTGTCATGAAAAAGGAAGAATAAAAAAGCATGTTATTTTCCAGAAAGTTCTGTAGACCTTTGGCCGGTTTCTTAACTGCTACTTAAAATGAATGCTTTACAGATGTGGCCAAAATTATTGGTACCCCCGCGTTTTATTGAAATAACGCGCCATTTCTCCTGAGAAGTGTTGAAAGTAAAAGATCTTTTGTCCTCCTTACAGGCATTTCTTTGGTTTGCACGGAGCAAAACATGAAAGCTCTGGAAAGAATCGAATTCTCGCTTATTCTACAAAGACATTCTAATCTGACCTGGACAGTATTATTGGCGCCTTCAGAAGTTCTAAGAAATAACTGTATTATAGTGATACTTCAAGCGGACGTTTTTCCTTTAGTTAGTAGCACAGGTGTCTTCAGACTTATAGTCCCTCATTCAGGCAGTTTAAATGGAGAAAAGTCCTCGCCGATGTTGTGTGCCGCTCTGTCTATCTCGCTAAACATGGAAAAGAAAAGGAGAAGCAGGGAGACATGAGAGGAAGTTAGAAAGAAGGTAACAGCCAAGTGTGGTCAACGTAAAGGCTGCGAGACCATCTGCACAGAGCTTGGTGTTCCTGTGGCCACTGTTGCCGATGATATCAAGAAGTTTAAGGGACATGAGACTGTAGCCAACATCCCTGGATGTGGCTGCAGGAGGGAAATGGACCCAAGATTGAAGAGCTTGAAGGTTGGTGAAATGTTGAAATGAAACATGGAGGAGCTCTGTGATGTTTTAGGAGTGCTTTGCTGCCTTGAATCTGTGCGGGACAGGATGAAACCGGAAGACCATCGAGGCATTTTGGAGCAAGACGTAGAGCTCAGTGTCAGAAAACTGTGTCTCGGTCACAGGTCATGGTTCCTCCGACAGGATACCTTGAAAAACACCCAGAACGGAAGAGAAGAAAACACTGGACTGGTCTGAAGTGGCCTGATCTGAATCCCTTCGAACATCTATGGAAACAGCTGGAACTGGCAGTTAGACGTTCGCATGAAATCTGAGAGACAGGGAACAGTTTGCTCAGGGAGAGGGGGCCAAACCACCAGTGGAGACGTGTAGAAATCTCCTTCAGAGCTGCAGAAAGATCTTCACTGCGGTCATCGTCTCCAAAAGCTGTGCTGCCAAGTATTAGGTTAAGGGTCCCAATATTTTTGTCGACATCATTTTCATTTATTTTATCATTTCAAATAGTATATTAAGTCATAAATCAAAAACGGTTTCTGTTCTATTGAAAGTGAAATAAAGAGACACTTTTGTCAGGTTTCAGCAGATTTCAGGGGACATTGCGAGTTTCCCGGCGAAAGCGGAAGGGTATCGATATTTTGGGCCACGTCCATAAAACGCATCTGCGTTGTCTCCAGAGGTCAGTTTTCTGAGCTAAGCTTAGCCAGCAGTCCTACAGATGATGGTTTATTCCTAACTTGTCCTCCTCATTAGATAAGATCCACTGTTGCCCAGCAGCATTTCAGCCGACGGTCAATAACCTCAGTAGGCTGTAGGGTCGGTTCATGTCAGCATGGGGTAAGATGACAGTGTAGGCATCCCTGAGTAGAAGTTCACTTCTGGTGACCCTCACGTGGCTTTTTATGGTAAGAGGTGGTGTAGATGTGGTTCACCGCTGAGTTCTTCCACACATCTTCAGACTGTGGAAGGAAGTCTGTGTCTTGGAGGACCAGACTGGAACCCAGATCCAAACCACAGCTCAGGAGCTGTGAGGTACCAGTATTACCTGCTGTGCCACGTATGTCCGTACACAGCAAGTTGTACAAGGCAATCCCATCATCTTCACGTTGAGTAATTTTGGTGATTCGGTGGAAATTCCGGATGATTTTTTGACCGCAGAACAGAATCTGGTCACTGCCACACAGAGGAAGAATGAGGGTGAGGAGAAAATTCAAATACATGCAGAACGCTAATAAATACAGCAGAAGGTGCAGAAGATTATAATGTTTTCATTGTGTAGGTCAGTCTAAGAAGTTCCACAAAGGTGCGAGGAGACAGAGGTCCCCAAAGCAGGTCAAGAAGGTCAGTTGGGTCTCGCAACCTTTGACAGGCTCCCGCTGTGAGATGGAGGTTATGATGAGCTCATGCAGGACCTGGTGATGTGGGGGGGGGGGTCTCTCAGCAGGGCAGGTTCTTCAAGTAGCTGTAAAGACCCAAAAGTAAAGCCTGCCGTCACCTCCGTGGCACACAAAACCTGCATATCCATCTCGCTGCTGGGAGGACAGGAGTAGATTCGCCTTCTGCTTGACCAGGCCAAGTCTCCCACTGTTTCTTCTTGCGTTATGGCGGTACACAGGAACGACCCTCCCTGTGGCCGTCATCCGTGGGTTTTCTCGCGGCTTCTGAGAGAAGCTCTTTCAGGGAGCGTTACGTTTCTCCCTTTTGTCGCGCTCTTGATTTTGCGTTGCTGTTCCTACGGTTTCTGAAGAGCTTCGAGACCAGCTCAGTTTCTCCCCGAACAGTGACAGTCCCATTGTGACTCACCATGTTCTTACTAACCAGCTTGCAGCAATGTCTGCCCAGTCCCCCGATCCCAGGCACTAAGCCGAGCTTCCAGAGACAACAACATGGTGCTCAGCTCTGGACTCTAGTCTCCACAGGCTTCCAGCTAACCAGCCTTATCCTATGTCTCTCTCACCTCTTCCAGACTATTCAGTAGCTTAGGGGAGCTCCACACCATCTCTCAGAGGAGCTACGGCACCACCTACACCATCCGACCAGGCAGTCGGTACCCCGTGACCCGCCGAACGCCCAGCCCAGGCAGAGGCACCGCCTCCTCCCCTGACAGGACAGACCCGCTGGGGCTGGGGCGGAGCTACGGCCTGGCCACATCCCCCACGACCCCTCCCACCATCCTCAAGTCATCTAGCCTGACCATCCCCCACGAGCCCAAGGAGGTGCGCTTCGTAATGCGCAGCTCGAGCGCCCGCAGCCGCTCGCCGTCACCGGCACCCTCGCCCACCCTGGGCTCCCCGCTGCTCGCCCTGCGGCCCTTTCACCAGAAGCCCCTCCACCTGTGGAACAAGTACGATGTGGGCGACTGGCTGGAGAGCATCAACCTGGGCGAGCATCGCGACCGCTTCCAGGACCACGAGATCGAGGGCTCCCACCTGCCAGCCCTGACAAAGGACGACTTTGCCGAGCTGGGGGTGACGCGGGTGGGCCACCGTATGAATATCGAGCGCGCTCTCAAGCAGTTGCTAGACAGTTGACCCCCCACACAATCCATCGATTCCCCACCACCCCCCACACACGCTCACACACAAATCTTTTGCCTTCTTCTCACTTTCTTCTTAATTTCTTATATTTAAACTCTTCTCACTGCATAGCACTGATCGGAAGATAGAAGAATAAACCCAGCAGCCCCTCCCCCACCCCCCCCCCCACCCCCAAATCCAACAACCCCCCCCCCCCCCCCCCCCCCCNATAAACCCAGCAGCCCCCCCCCCCCCCCCCCCCCAGCCCCAAATTCATACAGCCCCCCCCCCCCCATGTGACTCCCCGGAGTGACGTCCTACCTGCCAAAATTGAATGTTGCATGAACTGTATATGGAAGGTCCAGTTTCTGAGCGCTTGTTTTTAATCCCTCCTCCCCAAACATAACAGCTCCCACCACCACACGTCCCACTTTCCGGCCTCTGATTTCCCCCGCGCGAATCACAGTGGGAAAAAGTGTTTTGAAGAGGAAAGTTCCGTTGCCTTTCACAGTATTTTTAAAGATCCACAATGAAGAACAGAGTCCTGAAAAAAAAAAGACTTTTTTTTCCACAGTGAGGGAATTTTAACCGCCTCACGCATTTGGATTTTCTTTTTTAATACAGCGTTTGCATAAATTGACACATGATTTCCGGGGTTAGATCCAACCGCCGACGTTGGAACGTCTGTTCTTAGATTCCTTCGCTGACTGTGGTGTCCCATTAGGAGAATGTTTAACCAACACTAGTGGCTTTTTCATAATCAAGGTGTTGCTTTGGGAAGATTTCTTTTCCAAAGGAGATTTAACATAGATATGACATGTATTTAGATGAAAACCTAAAGGAAAGAAACACAAGAAAAAAAAATACTGTGTCTTTTCACTAGCTGGAGGTTTGAGAGTAAAGAAAACCTGTTTCCACCAATAATTTACTCCTGTTTTTACCAATTATATAAATATATATATATAATATATATTTAAAAGAAGAAAGAATATATATATAAAAATCAAGATTATATATATACACAATTTTGTTATAATTTTACTAAACCTATAATATATGGTATTATATAAAAATTCACTGTTTAAAATCAGTTTTTGATGGTGATCCTTCCTTTTACACACAGAGCTGCTTCTCTCCGTCCCGCTGTCGTCATCTGCCGCCGTTTTCGGGAAACTCGGTCTTCCGCCTGTGAGGAGTTAGCTTGTGCGCCACTGTGGTCCTCACACACCCTCCTCTGGGGGGGTGGGGGTCCTGAGCCGCCACCCCCCCCCCAACACCCTACTCTTCCCAGCTGCCGTCACGGCGCCTCGGGTCTCTGCCTCGCAAAATCCCGACCAACCCGAGGTCAGATCTCCTTAGTTCATTGCATGTTCTCCCCCCCCCCCCCCCGTGGTGGATGCCGCTGTGTGCTCGGAGGGGTCACTTCACCCCGAGTGCCTGTGGCGGGTCACCGTGGGTGGTGGGTGTGTCGACACGCTGCTGTTGCCTCCCAGCAAAAATCATTCATATTTAAAGTGAAGGGCAGTGTGTGTGTGTGTGTGTGTGTGTGTGTGTGTGTGTGTGTGCGTGCGTGCGTGCTCATGCGCACACTGTAGGGAGCGGGCTTCATGCCCAGTGTGACGTCCACCCAGCTCCGGCCTTGTCTGCCTCCACCCGTCTGTGGGTTTTATATCCGGTGTGTGAAAAAACGACATTTCTCAACCATTTTTCTATCCTTTCCTGGGAAACCAGGTGATTCACAGAACGAAACCTGTAAACAACGTAATAAATTCACCCTCTGTCACTCCTGACCCCCCCCCCCCCACCTGTACATCCCGGAGGAGGGAAGATTTTTATTACCCATGAGCCATGTACAGATAATAGTTTTCGTATGAATTTTTGAAACTGACATGTATAAATATAGTCTGTAAATGCATTTGAATGTTGGCAAAGCGGAGCTCCGGGGGGGGGGGGG
>UFQX01000236.1:1219894-1233610 GCA_900497675.1 Arapaima gigas | reverse complement strand
CCCCCCCCCCCCCCCCCCAAAAATGGGATTTGTGTTCATGGCCCTTCCCAGGTGCCACCTTGAGCTCCAGTTCAAGGAATCCGGGGTGGTTTATATTCCTGTTAGATAACTCACTGGAGGGAGGGGGAGTCTCAGACCACCCCCATCTCCTAGCAATAGCGTCTGTCACACGGACCTCAGTAGAGCTTTGCCGGTTTCCTGGTGTGTAATGGGGGTGCAGCAGGGATCCCCCCCAGGATCCTCGAGAAGAAGGACCAGCAGAGCCAGCCACGTGAGGCCACGAAGAACAATGACTGCGTGTGTGTAGCTCTCACACTCACACTCGACCCCTCCACACTCAACAGCCCCATTTCTACCGTTTTTTTATTTTTTCATTTAGATTTTGCTTTTAGATTAATTGTTTTAAAGATCGTAAATGTGCCGAAAGTATTTGACTTTTCACTGTAACTTCTGTACAGATGTATTTCCTACAATAATTTACAGGCTTTTCGAATCGGCAGCGCTGTAGCGCCCTCTCCTGGAAGCCGTGAGACGTGCCGGCAGATGCTGATAGGATCACGTGAGACGCGGTGACGTGAACTTCATGTACAGGTAGTGGACAAAAA
Source organism: Arapaima gigas (assembly GCA_900497675.1). Lineage (NCBI taxonomy): Eukaryota > Metazoa > Chordata > Actinopteri > Osteoglossiformes > Osteoglossidae > Arapaima > Arapaima gigas. The sequence goes on along the minus strand of UFQX01000236.1, from coordinate 1,233,005 downwards.
AACTGAGCGTGATGAAGGTGGCCGGGTTCCCACGACACGCTGTCAATGCGTTTTATACCACTTCAGGATGGTGGTCTTCGTGTCCGCTGACCAGAACTGGAGATGTGTAAGGTGCTGAAGAGGTGAGCAGCAACGCGCTGCTTCTGGGCCCTTCAGACCTTCTCGAGGTTCATGGACGGATCGCAGAAAAGTCCAGAAGTCAGATGTTGATGATGTTTCTGGTTCAGTTATGAATCCTCGTGTGGCACAGGGTCCTTCTCTGGGCAGCTTACAGTCTTTTGTAAGGCAGAGATATATATTAATAAGACCAGTGACCCTCTGTTTACGTGACGGGGCTGTGCAGGGGGGCAAGGGGGGGGGGGTGAATTGTCATACACACCTCAAGCGCTTGGACACCAGACCTTGACGTGGAGGAGCTCCTTGTGGGCAAACTTACTCCTTCAGGGCAGTTTCACCCCCCAGTGACCAAACCGTGTGGTTCACGTGGTCCACCTGCCCCCCCAACAGGCCGCATTTCCCCTCATTTTTTCGTCCACTACCTCTATAAACAAACAGCGCCAGCTTCCTCAAGATCTTTACCTGCTGTGTGGAAAGTATGAGTGTATATTTATATTTTGTGCCAAAAAATCTGGGGTTCATCACAGTTAAGGGTTTTACGGCATTTATTATTTAATGAACTTTCAGCTGGTTTTTCTAAAAGGGTCTTAAACTCTGCTGACGTTTTGACGCAAAGCACAAGCGTGTAAATGTCCACCTTATGGGGGGGGGTTAGTGGCCCTTTGTTTACATCCAGAGTGACTGTTTCTTCACTGGCTCTGATGGTCCTGATGATGGCAGTGACAGTGACAGTGACACAGCGCCTCGCGCCGGCGGGTGGCGGTTGGTCCCCGACTGCCGGTCTGAGCGAAGTCGCGCGAAAATCCGAGCAAACGTGGAAACGCGTTCAAATATGCATTTTATTTCCTTACTTCAGCTGTGTCTCCAGTTTATCCAGAGCAGCATCGCAGGTGTCCACACAAGCAGAAGGTGCCAAGAAGAGGGGATTCTTTACACTTAGGGGGCAAAATCGTGTTTGCACGAGGGTTTTGGTGTCGCTGAAATGACAAACGTCTGACAATCTTCTGTACAGGTGTGTGTTCGTGTCCAGCTGTGGGATGAAGTGGCGGTGTTTTCACTGTAATGTTTCTGTCCTGGGGGGGGGGGGGGTGAAGTCAGAGGTTATTCGAGGTGAAAGGATTCACACGTGAAGGAGCAGCAAAGAGGGGAGAGTCTGGCTTTGAAGGGTATGCAGTGACGTAGCCGGTTGTGCAATAATATTAATGTAGACGTGACGGACGCGGCCGGGGAAGTTTGCGCTGCTCCGCGGGTGGGGGGGGGGGGTGGAAGTCCGTCAGAAAGCGGACGACCATACAGACGACCGTCAGCCGGGGGGCGGGGCTTCCCTGATTTCTTTGACCATGTGCTCTCACCACGCGACTTCGTAACCCGGGGTGTGTGTGACGTGTCCCTGCACGTGCGACAGGGGTCTGCCTCCCGCGACGCTCACGATTCCATTTCCGGTGCCTAAGGGAGTTGGACGACAGGCGGTCGAGGCACGCGGGGGGTTTTGGGGGGGTTTTTTTTCTAACGCATCACTCATTGAACACGATTCCAGAGTGTAACAGTCGAGCCCTCGGACCTGTTGTTGTGATATATTTACACTAAAAGAGATATATGTTTGTTATATCATATAATAAATTTATTATTAAAACCAACTTTCCTGCTTATGTTGCCTTTTTAATTGGTCGAACCCTTCGCGGGGTCTGGCCAGTTTGAAGCCCCTCAGGGCCCGGAGACTCTTCTGACTTGTTGCTCTTTGTTAGGCAGCTTCACAAACGTGCACGTTTGGAACTTGTCGTTTTCTTGTGTACTTGTGTTCACCCGTGGGGGCTCGATTCTAGCTCAGTCTCTGTGCTTTGTGTCCTCCTCCTGTCTGCGTGGGTTCAACCTCACGGTCCAAAGACTCGTTTCCGCTTAACCAAAATTCCCCACAACGCGTGGGTATAAATGTATAGAGGTCAGTAACCGAGGTGGGAGGTAACAGGGGGGCTTTTAGGGGAGAAATGGAGCAGCACTGCAGACCGTCTTTTCCTTTGCCCCCCCCCCCCCCAAATGTTATGTAACTCGAAGCCTGAAGCCGAGCATCACCTGAGAGACGGAGGATGGGGGGGTCGAGCTTCTGAGTGTCTGCGGGGGAAAAGTGTGTCAGCTGGACACAGACCGTGGACAATAAGCAACAGTCCTTATTTGGCACGAGAACGAGTGGATTGGACTCGAGTGAAATGTAAAACCGTGCGGTTTGTGCTCGAGACGAAACAAAATGCAGCAACACATTAAAACGCTGCGTTTAATTCAGTTTTCTCTTTTATTTGTCTCCTATTTACATCGTTCAAGAAGCCCGGGTCTCGAGATCCCGCTTAGTTCGTGTTCAGGGGGCGAAACAGACTCCTTACCTGTAGCACTTAGTTTCACAAAAATAATTCCTTCCTCGTCGTTCAAAGCAACATGTTTCAACCAGAAGAAAGACGTATAAAGAGCCTTTTCATCATCAACGGATTAGAAAAATACTATTTAAATAAACCTTCGACTTTAAATTCATGATATTCTTGTCATACATGTGGCGCCGACGATCATCGTAATTCAGAGATTTCTGGGAACTAAGTGGCAGTAATAGAAATAAGGGCCCCCCGGGGCTAAAATACGCGAGAGCCGATTGAGGCACCGCGGGGGGGAGGGGGCGTGTCCCCCGTCTTCGGCCGCGTGACTCGTCCCTCCCAGCAGCGCGGCGGCCGTTCCGGTCTTTTCCTTGACAGAACAGCATCAGGAAACTACACGGCTGGGATCACATGTCCTTCACAACGTGGGGGGTGATGTACTCCGAATGCCGGATCCCGAAGCTGAAGCTGGGAGACGTGTGTCTCGTGAAGGTGACCTAAAAAACGGAAACATCTCGTTAAGTCCGGTTGAAATGACCGCCGAAGGGACCCTCAGGTGGGGCTGGGCCCGGTGCTGGTGGGGTGTGTGTGGGACCCCCGGAAAAAATTCTCAGCAAACAAGCCGCCCACCTTCTCGGGGTAGTGGGCCGCAGGTCCGGGTTTCTGGGTTTTATCTCCTGGCTTGAAGTTGCGGCCCGTCATGCTGTAGCGAGGCGACTTGCGTTTGAAGGTGCTGGGGTCCGGCGCCTGGTACGCCCCTGGTCCGGGGGTCTGGCGAAGAGAAAGAAAGGGCGAGGAGAAGAAGAAGAAGGGGGAAAAAAAACATTTCTCGACTCACGTTCAAAGCAGCGCTTCCCCACGCCAGGTGTGTCGGTGAAGCTGCGGCTAAAGTGTCTCCAAGGAGTCAGAGGCTTTGGGGGTTTCTGAGACGTGCCGGAAGGTTTTCCTCGGTTCACCTTCGTAAGGTCCTGGTAGAAGTTGCCGATCTTGCTCCTTCCTTTGAGGGAGAAGCTGGGCGCAGAGGGTTTTGTCACGGTGTGGGACCCCAGGATGGGTGGCAGCTTGTACTCGGCAGGTCCTGGGAACCCGGCGAGGGAGTCGAGGTTATCTGCGAGTCGGTTCACCCGGGAGGGACGCGATGCGGGGTGGCAAGCGGCTTTTACCTGGCGTTCGGTTTTTGGGCGGCGTTTTAGTCCTTGGAGAGAGTGAGTAGGCCGGCGCTGATGGGAACAGAGATTTCCCAGCTCTTTCCAGCGTGTACTGACCTAGGAGACGGGAGCAGGAAAGAGCGGTGAGCTGTTCTGCCGCCACCGAGAGACCCCACGGCTGGAGGCACAGGTGAGAGGGGCCAACTAGCCTGGCGCAGGAGTCTGGAAGCGGGTGGGGCTTTTGGGGCGACTGTGGAGCGAGTAGGCAGGGCTTCTCTCCCACCCAAACCGAGTGAGGTTCGGGGGGACGTGGTAGCCAGGTCCCGGGGAACAGCTGGACGGCGGCGGGCAGTGGAGACTCCCGAAGCTGTAGGCCGGTGCTTTGAGCATCCTTGGGTCGTGATGTTCAGCTCCTACATTTGGCACGAGAGCAAAAAGCAACTGAGCAGAAACAGTCGGGGGGTGGGGGCTTGAGGACACCGATTTGAGGCCAAAGGCGATGTTTAGTTTCATGGACCTTGCAAGACTTTTGCTGGGAATTTATCTGACTTCCTACAACAATCCTTACGGGAAGCCGAGCAGCGGTTTGCGCCTTAAATGAAAGTAATGCTGAATACTTCTATTTGGAGACGATGCGGGAGCCCAAAGCTTTACCTAAAGTTCTTGGGAGCTCATATTTAGGTCCAGGACTTTTGTACATTGCAGCTATAGGTCCTATTGGCTTGTGAGGCCTCCAGCTTCCTACCCACACTTCTGCGTCCGCCATGTTTTGCCTTCAAATCCTAACAATTAAAATGTGACATTTCTCATGTGATTTCAAATCAAAACCTAATTTTTTCTTTGCTTTTTTTTTCTCTTTAAATGCAGCACTCAGTTCAGTTCTCCTTCCAAGGTGCAGAACTAATGGGAAATGGAGTTCACAGTAGTACGAACATCACATCCGTGTCCAGCTGAGATTTATCACACGTCAGCTTTAAGATCTTAGCTCTGCATAACTGTAGTTCACAGGAAGGTACAGCTGATCAAAGATATATACATATATAGATGTTGTTAAGCGCAGCACTTAGCCAAGCAGCGGTTAGAGCCGTTGTCTCTCAATCTGGTGGTTCCGGGTTCGAATTCCACTCCTGCAGTAGTACCTTTGATCAAAGTACTTACTCTGACCTGTTCCAGTATTACCCTGCCGTATAAATGGGTAAATTATTAATCATTTTAATATGATCCATCTTAACGCAAGTTATGTTCAACCGTCTGTTTATGGTTTTGTCAACCGTTATAATCCCCTATTTTGTGACGATTAAATGTATTGAAACATTCCGAATATACATATATAAATATAAAAAACAGGTGTATTTATATTCGTTCCTTTATCCTCCTCAGTCTTTGTATGAATACCTATACGGCGGGTCCTCTGAAGATGCCAACTGGAGACAGTGGAGATGAAGACCGTCGTTCACAAGATACCGTTACACGCTTCGGCGTTGCCACGGCAACGTCGTCACGTTGACATCTTTGATTGGCGCGTGACGTGTGACGGCGATCGCTTGTGTGTGTGTGTGTGTGTGTGTGTGTGTGTTTGTTTGTCCCCCTCGCCTTGCGGTACAGGGGGCAGGTCGCATCCCAGGCGTCGCCCGACTCGCCGGCAGGGGCGCTGCGTTTGCGGCTTATTTAATTCAACAAACTTCGTCGCTGCCAAATAAGAAGGTGAAGAAGCAGTAAACCGACCGGAGAAACAAATAAAAACACTTTATTCGCTCACTTTTAAAACATCACAACTGGTAGTTACGGTGAAGAGGAAGCGGGCAGAAACAGAAAGTAACGCTGGCCCTGACTGAAAAAAGGGCGGGAGACACGCCCACCGCGAGCTCCGCCGCGCGCCAACACTTGCCTGACAGGGCGGGGCCGCTGATTGGAGGGTCGAGGGGCGGAACGGGGACGCGCATTATCCGTCGCCGAGTCCCCCCGACGAGTGAGCGCGCGCTTCTTCTGCCGACCACCGACGGGTAGGAAAACTTTTTATTCATCTTTTCCTCAATTTCCGCACAAATGGGCGTCGATTCCCGCCGAACCTTCATGTCGTGCGGGACGTGTAGAATGTTTACACTCCAAATGTAGTAAATCCTCTTGGATAAAGAGACTGAAAAATGCTGCTGTAGTGAAAAAAACGAATTGTGTACGTGAGCAAAAAACGATTTAGGAGTCGGACAAACTGAAATGTGGTTATAAAAGCAGCCCTTTTATTAGAGTCATTCTTCACACATGAAGCCCTGTGGTGTGAAAAAGTTGTGGAGACTATAGAATAAGTATCCTTACGTTGCCAGCGCTCACAGGGCCTCCGCCTCAGACTTACAGGTGAACAGGTGTGAGGCGGAATGAAGCGCTCCTGTAGTTGTGCACATCTGCAGCTGTTTTCCACATCTGTGTCCCCTGTCCAGGAAACATGGAAGAGAGAATTATTTTTCCGGAGCTGATCCGGCGGAAGCGGGACAGCGAGAAGCTCACTGCTCAGGAGATCAAGTGCTTTGTGAGAGCCGCGGTAGACGGGACCATACAGGAGGCCCAGATCGGTACACCATTTTGCCGCCATCCCGTCACACCCATGAGGAAAGTGAAACCGAACTGTTTCGCTTCGGCCACGTGGCTCTTGGCAGAATCCAGATTAACCCTTCGGTTGCTCTGTGGTTCCTGCCCAAAAACGTTATCAGTGAAGCAAATTCCCTGACCTCAACGGTGCCGGATAAAATGTTAACTGCTGCCATGGCGGGAAAAAGCCACCAAATTGTAGCGAAAACGTTTTAGTTTCCTTTTTCGGCCAAAAGGACCGTTGATAAAATACATTTGCGGTTATTATTCTTCTACTTACCCAATAGCTTGTATTCAAAAAGCCACGTGATGAGATTTTGGAACCAGTGCCCTCGGCGCCTCAGCCGGGGGTTTGGCTGTCGGTTCTGGTGTGGATCAGCCTGTGTGGAAGTTGCACGTTGTACCCGTGTTTCCGATCCGAAGGCAGTGACGCCGCTACCCCCCGTTGCCCCGGAAACCAGCCGGGGGGGCCCCGGGTTTGAATTTTACCTGATGGCTCTTACCCTACAGAGACTCTCAGCCGCTTCTGTCTCACAACAGGGGCTATGCTGATGGCCATATGGATGAAAGGCATGGATGCGGAGGAGACGAGCATCCTGACCCGTGAGATGACGATGTCTGGGGAGGTGCTGAGCTGGCCAGAAGAGTGGAAAGGCCTGGTTGTGGACAAGCACTCCACGGGGGGGGTCGGGGACAAGGTCACCCTTCCTCTGGCACCGGCACTAGCTGCCTGCGGCTGCAAGGTGGGTTTTGGGGTGGAAAAAAAAAAATTATGTTCTCTAAAGCGTCTAAAAACGGTTCTTACTTTGTCTCACTCTGTTCTCACTGATTCTTTAAAGTTGCCTTACTGCTACTAAGCCGTTTCTTTCCTTGTTGTGTTCTGTAAATATCTCAGAAATATGTTCCCAAAATGAAAATACTCGGCAGGTCAACACAGGTCATGTTTGCCGCGCCACAAACACCCATTTTAGGAGCCGGGCGAGAAAATGCAGCGGAGAGAACCGGACGTTCCTACTGGCCAACAGATTTCCCCACCTGCAAACCGAGTTGCCAAGTTTAGACCAAATTTCCCAAGACCATTTTTCCTGAAACTCAACATCTGCCGTTTTGTAAGATCAAAATCGAAAGAATTTGCTGCTGTCCGTCCGTAAAAAGTCGAGTTCAGCCAAAGCCCGTCGGCTTCCGCCAGCTCGGCTCTTGTCGATTTTAAAAAAGCACTTCGATCGGGTTTTCCTTTCAGCCTGAGACCAAGTCTCCACAGTTGACTTTTCTCATCACACGTTTGTCACAGTTACCGCCGTGGCTGAGCTTTTGCAGCGTCTGTCTTCCTGTAGGTCCCTAAGATCAGTGGGAGAGGCCTGGCTCACACGGGGGGTACCCTGGACAAACTGGAGTCCATTCCTGGGTTCAGCGTTCAACAGACTGCAGAGCAGGTAAACGGAAATCCTCACTCAGCATTTACGATGCGCCAGGTGAGCGGGCGACTGCGCGGCCAGTCCTTCAGCTGACTGTGTCCTCCTTATGTGTAGATGGAGCAGATCCTGAAGGAAGCCGGCTGCTGCATTGTGAGTCAGACGCAGTGCCTGGCACCAGCCGATAAAGTGTTGTACGGCCTGAGAGACGTCACATCCACCGTGGACAGTCTGCCCCTCATCACAGGTGGGGGGACGAGAGTTTGGCCGTCACCTGTGTTGCGATAAGGGGCAGGGATCTGAGTCCTCAAAACAGCCCAGCTGCTGTACCCACCAGCAGAATCGTCTGTAGAAGTAATGCGTTCCTGAAAAATTCCCAGTTCACGTGAACCAAAGAGGTATTTACCATCTGTTCCAGTGGTAAAAGTTTTAACGCGTTCCTGATCCCCGAAGTTGACTAAAATGCGTGGGGCTAAGACGTGACTCGGACATAACTGGAGCCGGAACTCCGGGTTGTTCTCAGGCCCCGTGAGGCAGCTTCCCTTCATTAATACCTCCGTAAGACACCGGAACCCTCGCAGACGTAACAGCCGTACGATCGCCGCACTTCAGCTTTTAGCAGAACGGCGGCAACAAAGCCGAGGACGTGGTGGGAGTTGATTCAGCCCTACCGTGACATTCTGTTTATCCCGACCAGTTCCTTGGCTTTAGGCTGTAATGTGTACCGTTGTTCGACAGGGTCCATCATCTCCAAGAAAGGAGCGGAGAGCCTGTCTGCGCTGATCCTGGATGTGAAGTTTGGGAAGGCGGCTCTGTGCAAGGATATAAACAGCGCCAAAAATCTGGCCCACTCCCTGGTAAAGTTCAAGTTGCTCACTGAAGCTGCCAGGGGTTCACTGTAACATCCTCACTGTGACCCAGACCAACACCCACCCCCCCTCCTCCTCTCCGGCAGGTAACGACGGGCAGCAGCCTGGGTATCCGCACCGGTGCCATGCTGAGCAGGATGGACAAACCCATCGGCTGCTTTGTGGGCAACTCGCTGGAGGTGATGGAAGCCCTGGAGTGCCTGAAGGGCCGGGGGCCCAGCGACCTGCAGGAGCTGGTCCTCTCTCTGGGTGAGGAAGGCTGATTCGCAGTGATGAGACACATATTTATTTCGCCCCTAATTTTACTGGTTTTTGTTCTCCCCATCAAAAATAGAGAAAATGGGGAGAAATCCCTTCTTTATTTGAAGGTAGGTGAGCATTTCGGGAATTTTTGGGTCTGTATTTTCAAATAATTAACGAGGCCAACATTATTAGTAGCGGCGGAGAGAAACCCATGAGCTCGGCGTCTCTCCACAGGCGCTTGCCTGCTAAAGATGTGCGGGAAGGCGAGCACGTTGGCAGAGGGGAAGCAGAAGATAAGTGACACCCTGACCGGCGGAGCAGCGCTGGGGGTCTTCCAGACCATGCTGCAGGTGCAGGGAGTGTCCCGCGACCTGGCGCTGGCCTTGTGCTCTCCTCGCGCTACCATCGCGGACTACTACCCGCTCTTGGGCCAGGCCGAATGCAGGACGGAGCTGCCTGTGCAAAAAGAAGGTATGGACTAGAAAGTTAGCTAGTCTTCAGCCTTCCTTTCTTCACGCACCATTGATGTATATGTGTGAGGAGGTTGATTTGCTGTGGCAGGGCTCGCATGTTCGTTGGCACCTCACAAAACCCTGAAAGGTCCTCACTTGTGTCGAAGAAATGTTTCTGTCTAGGGAAAATCGACACTAAAACCGTGTTTGCAGAAAGCCTTTTATTGGCCAGTACCAACGGCGCCGTGGGGAGAAACCCGTGCCCTCAACCAGCATCACAGTTTCTCAACAAGCGTTACAATTAATGTTGCTTTTGTACACGAGATACTGCCATAGTAACGGGGCTCATGGTAACAACGAACAAGATACAAACCCACGTTAACAAATGAACAATATCTGGTATCGATAAACAAGGTATGTTGAACAGTGTAGTTAAACTGTACATAGAAACCCTTGTTAATAGTAGCAATAAACAAAAACCCTTATACCGTCAGGCACGCAAACAGCATTGGCCTTGAACTTAGCGACAGTACTTATTGAACTCATGAGAGTTCAACACTCATGATGGTGTTAAAAACACCCAGAACTTATTGAACTCTTTGGCCTTGAGCTTTACTCTCACACTCCCCCCTTTGAGACTAATAGTCTCACTAACAGTCTATTTCCCAGGGAGCAATGTCATACGGGTCAGGATTAGGAATGAGATCCGATAAAGGAAGGGGCTGATGTTGAAGAGGCATTTGCATGATCACTGTTTTGGTAAAAGCAGAGACAAGTGCTTGTTTCAAACAAGAGAGTACACGACGTAAAAGTAAAAGAATCGCAAGGAAAACAACTAGTGAAAGAATAACTGGCCTGAGCCAGGAGCCTATATCAGGGAAGAGGTTTGAAAACCAGTTGCCACCTACAGGACCTCGAGTGTAGTCATTGCTGCAAGATTCTGAATCTGTCGTCCCGCATACGCAGTGTCAAACATGGGGAAAATCGTCATCCAGAAATGTGTACTTTCTGACAGACTGATCCAACCCTTGTTGTACGTGACAGATCTCCTTTTCCAATGCCACGGGGACCTAGCATCATCTAGAACTCTAACGTGAGGCATGACATAACCAAGGTAACACGATCCAGGCCAGTCCTTAGGCAGCCACGGATATGTTCACCGACCACAAATCCAATAGGTATTGTTAGGGATGAGGGCAAACGCATGGCTCAGCGATTTCAGACACAAAGTAACTGTGGTATTACTACTACAATGTTTCATTGAGAGGTTGTAATTTTGCCGCACATTACCGCCAATAGCATAAATATTCCAAGTGCAGACGGAAGATCCCATAAAAAGGGCTCAAAGGGCTACCAGTGTTACGTGTAAGGCATACAGTTCCATTTAGAATGACGAGTCATCGTGGACTGAAAGAGAGTAGTTCCAAAGGCAGCAGGAGGAAAAGGCATCTGTGGACCAATTTCCACTCACCTGGGAAAACTGGACAAAGTATCCTAACTGCGTATCTCCCCATGACCAGATTCCCAACCTGTGCATAACCTGGCAGAAGCTAAGGGAAAGAGGAAATAGGGGAAACCCGTAGAGACGGAATGGGGAATATGGGTACAAACCCAGCATTTTGTTCTGTTCCCGACCTCTGCAAAACCCTTGCTCAAATTCAAAAACGTATTCACCCGAAATGTATAGTCGTGCTCACCGATAGGAAACGAACGCTTAGACATCGGAATGACAGAGCTTAGAAAGCTGAAGTTGCCATGGACAATAGAACGATCATAAGAATCCGCATTGATCTGGTCTTGGTCATACAAGAATATGATAAGAGGAACAATAAACAGCACAGAAATAACAGAACAAATACGCTCCCTCGGAGTCCACACCATCCCGGTCTCCGGAAAGGATGCCAGGGTCCAGGAGGTTGGCGTTCCATCATGTCTGCGGTGCGAGATGTGTCGATGCCATGGCCTCAACTACGTGGGGCGTGGACAGCAGAACCTAGAACCGGCCTCTCCGCCTGGGCTGATGTTGTGGATGAGAATCCGCGCGCTTTGCAACACCTAGAAAGAACACTACTAAAGAAAAACAAATTTCTCATTGGCGCCGATACAACGTTATTCTCGTTCTGTACTGGTCCTGCACATTGTCACGCTGTTTTCTCCTTTTCCGTTGCTCCTGTTTGCAAAAGGTGGAGAGAATCGCCAATAGTTAGTACACACACAGTAATGAGCGCAACCCGGGGTACGGGCTGCAGTATCAATTTCTGAGAGAAGGACAAAAGAACAAAGTCATTATTACCGTCAGGAATTTCTGAGTCTGGGCACTTATTGATGTCTGTTTCAAGTCCGTCGGGGTCTTCTCAGCTGCTCGGTCCATACCAGTTGTCCGCAGACACAAGCTTTTGGCCGTGTGTCCAGTCCGTCAGACAAACAAGCAGAGAACAAACAATGACAAACAACAACAAACATAGCCCTGGATCCAGAAGCGACAGTACCCCATCATTCCCAGTAAAACGATAACTGTCGCTTTGTGACCAATTTTGGCGCTTTTGAGGATTGTCTCAATGCGCGCCGCTCCTATCGAGCGCCCCTTCTCAGAGAGAACGTGACCCAAAGAGTGCACTTTCTTGTTTGACTTAACTGCAGTTTTGCTTTTTAAGGCTCCATCCGCGTGTCTTTCACACTGGCAAACGTGCAGCAAGCAGTTCACCCGTACAGACAAGCACCTTATTGACTTACATCAGCACGATCCAATTGAAGACCATCTCAGACCCTTTAAACAAATACACTTAACCTTATTTTTCAGACTACACACTCCACAAACACAGACTTTATCTCTAAATGTAAATGCAACCCTGTACTGTGAATCTGAGCGGACAGGTATGAAAAAGAATGCGTTTGCCAGAGCAGTAACAGAGAAACACTTATGCTGGAATTGATTTAACTGTGGTGGCAGGATTCGGCACAATAGGGTTCTCCAGTGAGTTTTGTCTTCCTCAAACGTGTGAAACAGTTCATGTTATGTATGTAAGTGTATGATACTTAAAGTACAGCGTAAATTATGCAACATTCTTACTGTAGAAAATGTGATTCTTTCACTGAAAACGGTTTTCCAGCTGTTGCTCTTCAGAGGGCTAAAAATCTAGAAGTAAAAGTGCTGATGACCCCACTGGTGTTAGAATAACAGGATGTGTGAATACTGGAAGATGTCAGACAGCATTTCCAGGCACCGGTCCCGTGATATAAAATAGTCCGCCTCTTTTTTTTTTTGCCCACTTTCTGCAACTTTGAGAAACTCCATGCGGCTGTTTTGCCAGCGGTGACTAATATCAAACCGCATTTCCTTATTTATTTATTTTTTTCATTTTCTGCGACAAACGTGCTGAATCCGAATGAGGTAAACCAAGCACCATCTAAGGGGACTATCCTTCACCGGGGGTGTTGCTGCAGGTACCGTTCTGGAGATAAACGGCCTGGTCCTCGCTACCATTCTGCATAACTTGGGGGCAGGACGCACCAAAGCTGGAGAACCCATCGACCACCTTGTGGGAGCAGAGCTCTTGGTCAAGTTGGGCCAAAAGGTTAAGAAAGGTGAGATCCTGTCATGTGTGAATATACCCACTTAATGGTCTGGTCACAAGAAGCTGCTGCAGCTTCAGAAAACTTCTGGGTGACCAGATGTCACTCATGCCAGCATCCTTCTCCATCCTGACATCCATATTCCTTAGGTGAGCCCTGGGTCAGGGTCCATCACAGAAAGGGGTCCTTCAGCATGGAGTACAAGAATTCTCTGCAGGAGGCGCTGGTCGTCGGTACTGCCGATTGCTTCTGCGAGGCACCCCTGGTGGCTGAATTCCTCCCCTCAGAGCTGAGTGGCTAGGAGAAAGGTGCTGTTTTGGCTTGGTCCCCTTTGATTCTGTGCCCCCCCCCCCCCCC
>UFQX01000236.1:1201662-1219835 GCA_900497675.1 Arapaima gigas | reverse complement strand
TGCCCCCCCCCCCCCCCAGGAGGTCTGTACACATCCTCTAGCAGGGGGTACAGTCCTCTTCAACAAAGTGCAAGTATTAAATGATATTATCGGCAAAAATCAGCTTAAACTACATTATCACAATTTATATTTGCCATTTATCACAATCCATATAGTTGCTTTTCCAGCCTCGATATACATTCAACATATTGCATTCATTAATAGTTGGTTAAACGGACAGTTCCTGAACTCCGGGGTTGAACACCGACAGACCCGGAAACAGACGGCGGCAGTGAGATTTAATCTCAGGAACAGCGTGACGCATCAGCAAAACCTCCCCGATGATAGTAACTGCAATGTTCTGGCTTATTATTGACATAAACCCGACATCTGTGGTGCTAAAAAGCATTTCAAGCGTTTTTGTTGATGTTAATTGGAAACGTCCTGTATTGAAATTGTAAAACTGATGAGATTTGTTGGAATTCTGACTGATTTTTTCAAAATGTCCGCAGTATTTCACGTGTATCATTTCAATCATTCAGAAAAGCAGAGAAATAAATCATGTTATTTGCTTAAAAAAAAATAAACTTTTTTAATACTTTTTCTGCATAAAACCCTGCCGATGTCACGATTGCATTTTTTTTCCCCAGACCTGTAGTTTCCAAACTCCAGGGGTAACTGCACTTCCACCAGACTTGTTTCCCGGGGGCGGAGAAGGTCAGGTGAACGATCCAGGGACCACAGTTCACCCCTGTTGTGGCTTTAGGGACAGGAGTGTGACGGATGCGTCGTGACCGTGTTTACCCTGAAGCGGTCACAGGGGGTCAAACTGTTTATTCTGCGCTGCCACGGAAACGGTACGAAAGGTGCAGCCGGGGGAAAATGTTAAATATTTCCAGGGACAGACTTAAGCTCAAAGCTCCCTGTGAGTCACAGCCGGTGATCCGCAGCTTCTTATTAATGTCACGTTTGTGGTGAAACTCGTGCAGTTTGCAGCCATTTCGGTTTCTCTGCTAACACAGCCGGCCTCCACCCCGCAGCGCATCTCGTGTCTGAACAGCAAGTGAGAACTGACGACAAAATATTTCAGTTCCACATATAAAGTCGATGGGAATTTACTCTGCTGCCCAAGGTGCCTCCAGAACATAGTAAGTTGAAGACGTGAACGTTTATCCTCTTATTTATTCTGTATTCTATACAGGTTTGTAGACATGCATTTCCAGTCTGACAGACAGATGAAAATGAACGTAAATGAACGCGGTGAAACAAAAGTGAAGCGGTAATGAGGAGAAGCACTCGACACCCCGACCTGCTGTTACGTTGTAAAACACTGAACCAAAAAACGTTAAACAATCCACTCTAGAGCCGTTGGAGCTTCACGGAGATGTTAGGTCTTCTGGTCACTGTGCCCACAGCTCTCCTGAGCTCCTGCTGCCACCGCATCTGCCTGGCTTCCTGCTTGAAGAGGTTCAGCAGCGAGCCGCACGCCATCCCCTCGTGCTGAGAACACTGCAGAAGGAGGGCACGTTGAAAAAAAGTACCACAAAGCTTCCTGACGTGCGGGGCCTCGGCGAAAGGAAGATGCGACGAGGCTCGAGCTTCCACTTTCGCCGAGGAGTTTGCGCGTGACAGTTGTGGCGATTCTCACCCTGGTGAGAGCGCGGAGCAGCCGGAGCAGCACGGCGTCCTCCAGCGAGGGACACAGCGCCGTCACCTGGCTCACACAGGCCAGCAGACGGGTGATGGTCTGGTCCTGCTCCTGCACAGCAGGCAACAGAGATGTTCTACAGGCACCATCGCACTTCAAACCTTGGCAGAAAGCGTGAATAGAGACAAGGCAGGTAAAGAGCTGAAACAGGTACGCTGATGGAGGAGTGGTGGGGGCGACGTTCAGGTGTCTCGCCTTGTTCAGCACCCCGAAGCCGTTCACCGCCTGTGAGCTGGAGCTCAGCAGTTCAACGTCCTCGGCTGACAGAACGGGCTCCTGCAGATATAAAACGGCACCACGGTGGGGTCCTTCGCTAGTCTCGGCCGGTTAAAATTAAACTTGATGCCAAACTCACTTTCAGCTTCTCCAACCAGGTCCAAAGCAGGCAGCTGAGGACTGCGGGATCTGACTCCAGAGCCAGAGTTGCCCAGCCACACTCACTTCCGTTCAGCTCCTCCTGGACAGGAGAGCACGGCAGCCAGGGGGTGAGGGCTTAGTCAGGGTAGAGATGCCTAGAGTGCTGCTGCAGCGGCCTCCCCACACTCACCTGCAGTGCAGCTGCCCTCTGGAGGGTCTCCTCACCTGGGGGCTCCTCTTCTGCCATCGCTCTGGCAACAGCCTGCGATACTGACAGCAGCCCACAGCAGTTCTGGTCCGTGCGAAG
The DNA here is from genome assembly GCA_900497675.1 of Arapaima gigas. NCBI lineage: Eukaryota > Metazoa > Chordata > Actinopteri > Osteoglossiformes > Osteoglossidae > Arapaima > Arapaima gigas. Next base: position 1,217,484 of record UFQX01000236.1, on the reverse strand, counting down.
CTGCCGGCGTGAAAAAAAAAATTCTGTTAAAGACACTGAAGTCACAGATTTTGGAAGCCAAATATCCGCCAGGGTATCGACCTGCCCTTGTTCTCCAGTTTCATTTTCTGCAATTTTTCTTTTGTGGAGCAAAAATGACCAACATTTGTGCTCGTGGTCTGTGCAGGATTATTTTACTCCATAGAAAGGATTCAGGTTAATATGTCGGTGTAAGTTGCACACGCTGTGTGTGAGGTATGTGTGTGTGTGGGGCTACCCTGGAGATTGGGGTCCCAGTGACTCCTCGACAGGCTCAGGACCACACCTGTTTTAGGAGCAGCAGATCGGCCGCTTCTCACCTCGATGTTGGAGCTGAATTTGGAAACCGTCACTGTCTTTCTGCTCGTGCACTTTGTCCGTTTTGAACCGCCGGTGCTGCCGCAGTCTGAAGATGGAGCTGCTTGACGCGCTCCCTTTGGATCCTGCATGGAGAACAAGAGCACAATTATGGTCACGTTTACGCTTTCGGCTGTCAGTCCTCTCCGATCATCTCAGTGTCAAACTCCTTACAGCATTTTACAAATTCGCACAGCTGGGTACGGTTTTCCAGACCAATTCAGGATCAGTGTCTCCTTCAAGGCTGCAGCAGGAACTGGGATTAGAAACTGGGACCACTGAGGTCAAAGACAGCAGCTATAACCACACCCATATTTATCCGCAGTTGAGATCAAATGGTGCAAAATACATCTGCGGTTACATTGCTGTCTAATTGTGTAAACTTGACGGAGGGGTGAGGTCTCGCCTGGTTCCTCACCTCAAACAGAGCAATCTTGCTGAGGTCAGAGTCGCTGTAACTCCTCTTGTTCAGAAGAGCCTCCCTCTTTCGTTCCAGGAAGCCTCGTGGCTCATCCCAGGAGGGCGGCAAGCTGCCCGAGTCTTTTCGAGCACCGGCATCCCTGAGGACGGGCAGGAACTTCTTCACCGTCAGGGTGTCCCTCACCGCTTTGGTCAGGTCTAGCACGGCTGCCCTCTTCCGTAGCTCTGCCCCTGCCGCCTGGAAGGAGGCGTGTCCCCGGGCCAGCGCTGCCAGCCTCCTGCAGAGGAAGTGCACCACCTTGGGGACACTCTTGAGGCGACGCGCCTCCTCTCCGTGCAGCAGGAGCGCTTGGCGCCGGAGGTGCTGCTGCAGGCTGAAAGGGGCACCATGTCGGTGGGCCAGGGTGGGGTAGAGCACCAGCTGAGTGGCCAGAAGGCGAGCGAAGCTGAAGACCATGTTGATCTGGTCCCGTGTCTGAACGGAGCGGGGCCGCTTGACGCGCACATAGTGGACGGCCTCGCTGGGGCTGACGCGCAGCTCGTAGACAAGGTAGCAGGCGATGAGCACACCTGAGCGCAGGAGAGGCACGGCGCCGGGTTACGGCGTGGAAAGTTAAACTTGCCGTCGCCGTCATAATGCACAGGCAGAGAGGGGTCGAGCACATCGCCCGTGCGGCGCGTGGCCGGACGTAGGTTCAAAACCGGCTCGGCCTGAGTGGAGTTGACACGTTCTTGCAATGTTCACCTCACCCCCCCCCCCCCCACAGTCCAAAGACACATGTTCCAGGTGAATTGTCTGCTGTGTGTATTCAGGTGTGATATGGGGGTTTGGAGTTTGTAATTGTGGGTTGTTTAGCGTGTGGCATCTTGTCCACTTGGATAAAGGTGTCGTCTCCCTGTCACGAGGACGTACCTGTCCTTCCCAGGCCAGCGTGACAGTGAACAGCCACCTTCCCCTCCTTGACAGCGAAAGACAGCACCTTCACGCCATCCAGGACGCTGGCCAGCGACGACACCCCGAAATCCGGCATCCCGAAGTTGTAGAAAAAGACTGAGAGGAGGAGACAGACAGTCCGCCGTTAATGACGATGACACAGCGGTTGGCGCTGGAGGATCGGGGGGGATGGGGGGCTGCTCACTCTCGTTCTCCATGAACGCCTGCGGGGAGTAGGAGAAGCCGCTGGCAGGATCCAGCGGGGGGCCACAGTAGGAGTGCTCCCAGGGGAGCTGCATGTTGATGATGGACTTGATGTTGAGTCTGAGGGAAACAGGGGAAACGGCTTGGGACAAAGTAAGAACAATGAGTCCAAAGTTCAGCTGAACTGCGTATGTTGCTATTTCCGGTTCAGGATCTGGCCGCAGGAGCAACCCTGAGGTGAGGGGTCTCGAATCCACGACCGCTGATGTTTGTCCCGCTGCTTCGCTCGGGAGGAGGTGCAGATCGACGCTGCGGAGGCGGAATTTCCGCCCCGTCGTGTTGTTTTTTAGGAGCCCGTTTCTCTAAAGACAGAACATTGGTTTCACAAGCGTATGACGTATGTGGTAATTAGAAACAGAAGGAGACTCACCGGCGTAGTAACTAATCCTGATCTTAAGTCTGATGTTAATGCTAAACACACAGTGTCACTGTGAAGCAGAGTTGTGAAAGGTGAAGCGCCGGGATGAACCAAACCTCAGTGTGGAACCGAATGGAAAAAACTAATGCGATGTTTATCACCACAGAAGAACGAGGAGGGAATTCAGACCAGGGAGTCGAGACAAGTCACACTGCAGACGCAAAGTCCCTTCATACCTCCCGTTCTGGAACGTCGGCAGGAGAGCGCCTTATCTCAGGTAGCACACGCAGCCTTCTTATGGAAAGTGTTCAGCATGTCCAGGGCATGAGCACTAGGTGGATCATGTAACCGTTTGCTGCAGCAGTTATCTAATACTAAACTTTCAGTGAAAACCAGTATGTAAGGCAGAGACCTTTGTTCCTAAGCTCTTTCCCTCGATGTTACCTTTTCTAACATGCCCTGGTCCTAATCGGTAAACCCAGATGAGCTCCGCGTGACCCCCACGCTCTTGTGGTTTTACGTGCGTCAACGTTCGACGTCCTCGTGCAGCACGTCCCTCTCGCACTCCTTGTTATGCAAATAGGCAAGTAGGAAATGACAACAAAATTCATCCTCGCAACTCAGTTGTGAACAACGTTTCAGACTAGGGAGGCAAATTTCCAGTTGCACGTGTGAACAGAAGACTCACTTGTGGAACTGCTCTATGATGTTGTATCTTTGCATGAGCCAGGTAGACGGTCGTGCCATGGCCACGATATCTTCAGTCATCCTGGTGGCAAAAAAAGCCGGAGCTTTACACAGCGACAAGGAGATCGTCCTGAGATTTAAATCACATGCAAAACAGTCCCAAGTCCAGCCGTCCATTAAACTCAGAATGAAAGCATCCATCCTTCATCCATCCGCCCCAGCACTGTGTGTCTTGTGCTCAGATGGATGGCTTACCAGGTGGAGAAGATCCCCTTTATGGCCTGCTGGCTGGGTCTCCAACAAGATGGGTCCTCGTAGCGGCAGTCCCTTCCTCCGCAGGCCAGCAGGCAGATGATTTTCGGCGGGATGGCTTTGACCAGGTGCTCCCGTGCCTGGGAGTAGGAGGGCCGGGGCACTGGCACAGGCAAGGTCATGGCGGGAGTGGGTGGGAAGCGAGGCGGATGGGAGAAAGCAGGGTGGCGGACGTCTTTACGGGCCGATGCTCCTCAGACAACCACCGGAGAAACTCGGCCTTATAACGATATTAACTTCCGATCAGGGAGACGACGGGAAACATCCGGGTCTCACAGCTGAACCGATCGGTGAAGAGAAGAAAAGTGTCACCGGCAGCACAAATCCACCTGAAGCACAAGTCAGCCGTGGAACGTGGAATCGGGCTGTTGTGATGGAAAAAGAAAACGGCGTTAAAGATGTGCCAAGCTGAGAATAAACAAGGCCGCACACCAGGCTTTTTAGTGTAGCGGCTAACTAGAAATGACAGAAAAGACGATGACCTACCAGCTTTATTAGAAGCGTTGAAGGTTGACGGGGGGGCGAGACGGTCGTGGTCGATCTGCTGTGGCTGCCGCTGTCTCTCCTGACCCAGATCTTCTCGCTCATCCTCATTATCCTCTAAGTCCATTAGTGTGCAGGGATCCACGCTTGATAACACACTTCATTACATAGCTGGACACCAGTGTGAAGATGAACATGAATGCAGTGGAATACACAGACGGCGGAGAAAAATCACAGCTCTCCATTAACTGGGATATGAAATAAATTTGTTTATTTAGACAAGCTTTTAAGGACAGATGCTTTCGTTCCATTTCAACACACCAGCAGTATCTTTGATAGGCCTTCGATGAACACGGCACGCCACAAACTGTCCAAAGTCAGGTGTCTATATTCAAAACTGGAATTATGGTGCTACGTGGCTGATGCTTTCAGAAATTACATCGGGAAAGAAATAAATTAAATTCACCAAGATTCAGTATGTTAGTTGCATAAAACAGCAAGGTATTTTTTTTCCCCAACAAATGGGACACACATCAATAAAATGACATTACATTTACAACCTCACGTCCCGACTACCGATTTTTCACTTTTCCGGACAAATTCTAGTCCGACGGACGTCACCCGTCACGCGACTCCTCCTAATAGAGCTGACGCGTCAGCGCGTGACCATGTCCAGAAGCTGGCCAATCAACGCTCACTTTTTTTTTTTTTTTAGCGAAATTGATTGACGGCGGAATTGTACAATGAGCGTGACGTTTATGTGTATCCGGTCACATGACTCCGATCACATGGCAGCTCCCGCGGAAGTCGGCGGCACGAGTTGACGTTTGTTTTGCAAGAACTAAACATGGTAAGAATTTCGCGTATTTTTCTGCTGTGTTACGTGGCATCGGGCAGAGGACTTAAGTGAAGGGGTGTGGCGGGGATTTCGGGGTGGTTTGTCGCTGTCGTGTTTCGCTGGGGGTGACTGTTCGCTCCGGACGGTGTTCGCAGACCACCGCTCTCACTCAGGGGCTCGAGAGGATCCCGGATCAGATCGGCTACCTGGTCATCAGTGAGGACGGCGTCTTAGCGGTGAGTGTGTGTTCCTCGTCTCCGAGGGGTCGGTCTCCTCGTCTCTGTCTGAGAGTGACCGGTGGAGGTGTCTCTGCACAGTCCGCGGGGGAGCTGGAGAACGACGAACACACGGCCGCCGTGATCATGCAGATGGTCCAGACGGCCTGCAAGTTCCGGCTGCACGGCTGCGCAGAGCCGCCCTTCAAACGCATGTCAGGTGGGTTTGTTTTGGACCTCGTGGCTGGATCCCAGACCTGCTGAGATGCTGTCCTGAGTAGACCTCATGGTTCCTGGTTCAAATCCTATTCCCTGCTCTGGTGCCCTTGACCAAGGTGCTGACCCTGACCTGGTGCAGTAAGAATGCCCTGCTGTATAAATGGCTGTAAAGGTGATTACCTGTGACTGTATGAAACCTTGGACAAAGGTGTCAGTTATGTACAGAGTAATGGTTTAAAAAAAATAACAGTAACAGATGACAGCGGTTTTCCTGCGGTTCTCTTTGCAGTGATGTTCGATGACCACGTCTACGCGGTGACCGTGTCGGGGCAGAAGGTTTTTGTTGTTAAGCGGCACAACAGCCAGCGGGAGCCCGTGCAGGTGTAGAAGATGAGCACGGAGGCGATGGAGGCTGCAGATTCTCCTGGCGCTTTTGCACCCCGGGTGTTTTGTGTGTGTGTGTGTGTGTGTGTGTGTGTNGCCCGCCTTTTCTACCTGCAGCCCAAATATGCAGGTCAGTCAGGTCACAGGGCTCCAATGAGAAGGTTATGGTGTTTTGTGTGTGTGTGTGTGTGTGTGTGTGTGTGTGTGTGTGTGTGTGTGTGTGTGTGTGTGTGTTCGTGCGGTTTAACGCAGGTGCGTCAAACCCATTTTCTGGCGGGAAGGTAATCCTGTTTACGCACTTCACTCTTAACCAGACTGGATGAAATGTCATTTTTGCCGAGATGTATTTCTTGCAACACGCTGTATTGAAGTGCAAAGTTTAAAAAATTGCTGTGTGTAACTTTGCGAGATGTAACTTATTTCATATAGTTGAGTCTCTTTTTTGATAAAGCTGTACAACAAAAAGTAAATCATTTGAAGACCAGCGATTGCGTCGTCCTTCTGTCAGCACGAAATACCACGTAGGGTGAGTACGGTAGCACACCTGGGTGTGTCAAAGCCAACTCATTCGGGTGGATTTAGAGGCGAAGAGGAACAGCAACGGTTTATCGTCACCTTCGTCTGTGCAAGACTCTCCACCCCCTGAGCTGGGCTTGAACCTCACAACCTATGAGGAACCCTGGCGCTGTGAGGGCTGTGCCACTACGTCCTACGTTGGACTAATTCAATTCATTTTGTACTAAAGGGAGGTTTGAGACATCAGACTAAAGCTTGGATCTTAAGAAAATTTGAAGTATACATTGGCGTCTGCAAATTTTTACTTGAGGAAAGACAAATATACCTGAAATATACCTCGTTTCAAAATGACGTCCTCTATTAGGGTACAACTGGGACTTTACTGTCTTTTGTAAAATGTTTAGCGAGCAGTTATTGCGCTTACAAATGGAGCGGTTTCCAGGAGAGTTTTCGTCGTGTTAGTGTATAAGAACGAGCGTAGAAACGAAAACGCGCCCAGAATACAGCACACGCGTGAATTTTGAGTGGTCACAATTCCTTTTTATTTTGTAATTGGTAAAAATAACTTCATAAGCAGCAATAATCAGCAACACGCAGTCAGAAAAACGACAGCAAAAGGTCTAGAGAACAAGATGCGTGTTCCAAGTTTCCCGTCAGGGACAGGTGGATCTCCACGGCCAGCGACCAATGGTGGGGACAGTGAAGAGCTGCGCCCTGCAGACCTATTACTGTTTTGCAAAGTAAATGTGAGACAAATGATTTGTAGATGAGATATCTAAAGCAGGCATGTCAACATGTCCCATATTTGTTACTCGGTTCTGAAATAATCAAACTTATTGCTATTGTGTTATTATACTGCTATTATGTCTACAAAGAGGGTAAATAGTTAGCATGTTTCTTATTAATCGATATCGTTTCCTTTTTCTAACTTGAAAGTGTTTTCATGGCTTCTTCTTCCTTGTATTTTTCGACTGTTTCTTCATAATCAACCGTTGGCTGATTTAAGCGAATACAGTCCATTTGGCACCCGCTGAGGCTCCTGGCCAGCGATGGGCTGTCAAACTGCAGGATCTGCCCTTGCTGGACGTGGAAGGCCAGGCACAGGTGGTCCCAAACGTAAAACTGCGCCGAGAACGGCGGCACAGGGGTGGCGCTGAATTCGTTCCGACCTTCGTTTCTGACCAGCTCGTACCAGTGAGTCTCGCTCATTGCCTCTGGACGCCAGAACATGATCCCCTCTCGAAACACACGGGCACCATCTTCAAACGTGGGGAAGGATTGGTACTCGGTTGTTGAAGGACTGTGAATCACCACGACTTTCACGATCTCTTGTTTGAAAAGAACCGTTTCGTACACTCTTAGCGCTGGCTCTTGTCCCTCACAGAACTGCTCGCTGTACCTGGCCAGGATTTCCTTCAAGTCAAAGGTGAACTTGAAGTTTCCGAAGCGGGAGGACTTTAAGAAGGCGGGAGAGGTGGTGAATTTCTCCAGGACCGGTTGGTTTTCCTGCAGCTGTGCGGGGGGGTCGTGTGACCGAAGCCACTGCTCCTCGGCCGCAGAGATGTCCTCTTTGTCAACGACAAGACTCCACCAGGAAAAGGAGCTATGATCTCCAGATTTAAAACCTCCGTCTTTAAAGATTCCCTCAAGGCCTTTCAGATCAGTCACGTGCATCACCTTGGTAACAGGGAACGTTACAGGTAATGGATACGGAGGGATCGATCCAGATTCTCTTTTCTGAAGGTACTGGTTTAGACCTATATTGGCCGACCTCAGTCCTGCTATCATTTCATCTATGGTTGTGTGTTGGCCCTCAATGTAAAATTCCTTTTTTCCTCTCTTGTTTATACGGCTCGACCACATTTTCAGAGATATTTTTTCCTTCTTCTACTTTGATTCCAAGCGCTTGGATATGTCACCTGAAATTGGAACATTACTCATTTTTACGCTTCAGTCACCAGTTATCCAGTCTTTCTTTAATACAGACAACGTGAAGAAAATGTATCTTTTGCCTCAGGTAACCCAGAGTAAGATCCAAACTGGGGGTGGAATGAAATCCCCAGATTCTCTTTGTATGTGAAGGCAAACTGCATATGGCTTCCATTCATATCTCTCTCTCTCTTTCTACTTCCACTGCATTAACAGTCAAGGTCACACAGGGTCTGGAAGTTATTTCCCGAGAAAACAGACTTTATTCTCACCGGCGGGTGGCGAGGCAGATGTGGCGCAGGACCCGGGTGCCGCTCCTCTTCTCCCCGCAAACTTCAGCAGACCCGCACGACTCTGTTACGAAACACACTCCTTAACCCACAGCCGGCCAATTCGGGAACCACTTTACACACGTCCAGGGGAAGCCCCCCTTCCTCACCTACCTGATGCTGATGCTCCGGCAGCGCCGCCGTGCCGCTGGTACCCGGAGGAGAAACAGAGGCGAACTGACTTAACAGGCAGACTTTTTCTCTCTCTTTTTGCCGTTCTCCCGCACGAAACACTGAAGACAAACCGCACCCACTTTATCCGAGAAATCGAAACCATTACAGTGTTTACGCATGAATACTTATGGTTCTGTTTTACAGTGTATAGTACAGTACCGCGCTGTGTGCCGCGGTAACACTTTTATAAGCTGAAGTAACGGGTGATGTGAGGGACGGAGTAAGATAAAGTCGGCCGTGTAGCTGAAACGGGACATAAATCCAGTGGTTTACGTGCGAAGAGCGGAGAATAAGGCGCCGCTGCGGCTCTGTCGTAACGCCGCCACACGGCCACCAGGGGGCGCTGGTCGCGTTTTCCCGCAGAAATGTCTCCAGACTCGCTTCGTAACGCGGCGTTTTTTTTATATATATATATGTTTGTGATTTATCGGCCAAAGTCTGTTCAGAAATATGTTACAATGTCAGAATTATCCCTGTTCTCGCCGCCAGTCGACTCTGCGGCTGGTCACTGAAAACGCTGTAAAACGTGGTACTCGGCTGCCCGGATTCTCGTGTTCACGCCACGTCAGGTGTGCGCGGACGTTTTGTCTGTCTGTCCGCTTTTGCCGCCACCTTGTATAATATCTTTAACCGGATGAGCTGGAAAGTTGTTCGTGTGTCACGAGCAGGAGTGAAATCGTCACAAAGACCCAACAATAATATTGTATTATGTTATTAAATATAATAATAAAACTAGGAAGGACAGAAATCCCCCAGCACGAGGGAAGCAGCTGAAGTGGCCGCTGCCCCCCGTCAAGCACACAGTCCCAATGTTGCGCTTCTCAACAAACAGCCCTAAACGCCCGTTCTCACCTGTCCACGTGTGTCGAGAGAAATGAGACCGAAAGAAACACGTGAGTTTTTTTTTTTCTGCTTTATCTCACAATTTTTTTATTACTTTGGAAAAAGGTTTCAAAGCTTTTACAAGGGGGCACAGAGCCCCACCTAACCAAGCGGTGGCAGTTTCCATAATTCGCTGTTCCGGATGCCTTTACATCCAGAAAACCGGCTCTCCTGCTTTGTGCTTCTACCGTTGCGGGTCCGAGCGCGAGTGTCCCGCCCGTGGCACCGCAACCCCACAAGCGTCCGTGAGAGTCGCGGAAACAACTTTTCATCTCTTTTTCTTTTTTCTCCCACGTCTTCCGTGGTTAGAGAATTAGCTGCTTTCCTCGGTTCTGTGACCGAGTCGGGCAGCCTGAAAAAGGGACTTGAACATAAAACCGCCTCCGAATGGAGGCAATGTTTTCATCACCCGAGTTTATGTGCTATGTTACTAGCAGGTTCTGTGGTAGGAGAGATCAGGGTCTGATCTACCCAGATCTACCCCAGACCTCCTCGCCTGTGGAGGAGGCTTTTTCTCCACGTGCAGCCGTGAGCATCGGCACGAGCACAAGGCGACGCGGAACCCCGGCGCGTCCCACCCGTGACGGCCGCTTAGAATGCTGTGGACCCCACGTTCAGGTCCCAGCTTCTCCTTGTGGGTGATGGTCATGATACCTGCAGACAAATACGGGCATCTTATCATCGGCCCGTTTTTTTTTGTCTTGCCTGGTGCCCCGATTTCACAGAAAGATCAGGGGTAGGTGTTGTTTCCTCTGGCGCTGTTCCTGCCCACTAAAGGCCATTTTAAATTTCATTTTAAATTTAGCACATTAGTGTTCTGCCCTTGGGAGCAAGACGTCGTGTTCTTCTTCTTCTTCTGCATCTTCTTCTTCTTCTGCATCTTCTTCTTCCTCCTCCTCCTCCTCCTTCACTTTCATTCTGCGGAGACAATGAAGGAAATGACACGCAGGTGATCGTTTTGTTTACGGATTTTCTCCTCGTCAGGACCGACACCACAGTCCGGCTGCCGACATACGCACCTTTAGACTCCAGGTGAACCCGTCTCCCCCCCGAACTGCACCCGGGCCTCGTCCGGTTTATTTTACCTTCAGAGAAACACAATGTAAAAGTTGAAACGAGTTGCAGATGTCGCTGCGCGGCACGGATGTTCAGTGAAAGCAAACGACGGTTGTTGGTTCAGGTCCTCAAAGGGCCTCCGGTACACCTTCTTTTGAGGAAGCCGACCAACACCGAACCCACGAGAAACGTCGCTGGGGGGGGGGCGAACATCTACCTGGATAAGAACGGCAGAGAAGCGACCTGGTTGGGGACGATGTCGTTTTATCGGAAGGCGACTGGTTCGAGTCCCACTCTCCTCCTGTTTACACGCCGGCGAGTTACGTGGACCAACAGGGGGCTAAAGAAATAAACGGAGGCGGTCATAAGAAAAAAATTAATATTTTTAATTTTTTTAACGTCTAACCAACAAGCAGAGATGTTGGTCCGGACGTGTCGCTGGTGCGCAGAGGAAAACAGGAAGTAAAACCGACGGACTTTTCCCACACAAACACTTTTATCTTCGTCCAGACGAAAAACAACCTCATAAATATTCCTTCTCATTACTTTATTATCATTTATTTTACTGCCCAGCTGCGGCAGTAAAGGTCGAAGTCGATAAACAGTCCGACAACCGGTACTGTATGAGGTCGAGTATCGCGCCGATTTATGCGTCCAAAAGCGGCCGGCTTGACCTGCATAGACGGCCGGTTCCTGCTTAAGAAGAACTTTTTCGTGGACGGCTGCGAGTTTTGGGTTAAGGTGTGGAAAAGTGCGCAGGTGAACTTACGCGTGGCGCCGGAGACGGGCTGCTGCTGCTGCTGCTGCTGCTCCACGGCGCGGCAGAGAAATGCAGGAGGAACCTGCAGGCGCCGCGAGATTCTCCTCCCTCCGGCCGCCGGGGCGACGCGTGTGGGTTCGCTTCCTCCTCCACCCCACGCGAGGGTTTCTCGTCGCTTCCTTGTTGACATGAGAACGCCCGTCCGGCTTTTACTTCTGCTTCTTCTACCCATCTTGGTTGAGCTTCTTCTTCCGCGCAAGTCCCGCAAAATGTTTTATTTGAGGACAATATTTATTTGTCCCCCGCCACGTGATGCACCGTTTCAGTGTGATGTGGCAGATCCACAATTTCCACGTGAGGAGTTGGAAGTTCGGTCCAGTTTACCGGACTGTACGGATATGGGGAATGTCCGGAAAATCGAAACCGTTGCGGTCTTTGCGCAAAAATACCCGCAAAATGAGCCAGAGGAGCATGAAAGCATGGGAAGTAGTCATGTGTCATTTCACAAAATAGTTTATTTGAGGACATTTTTTTTAGTGTTCTAATATTTAAGCATGAATACTTGCACTTTACTCTGCCAGTGTATAGTACATTACTGCACCGTGTACTATAGTAACACTTGTATAAACTCGAGTAACAGAGTTGAACAAAGTGAGCCGTGTAACTGAAACAGTACAGCGGGTTCGAGGCACGCAGGGGGTCTACACGCCTTAACGGATGTGGGCGTGGCTTGTTCCACCTGCCCTTTGTCAGGCTAATGGAGGAGGGTCTCTATAAAAGGATTACCTGCCACTGCAGGGGGGCTGTTTACTGGGGGTGCTCTGGGCCCAAACAGGCATCAACACAGGGTGGAGGGGGACCGGTGGGGATTCTGTGTTTTAACTGAATTTGCTGTTATTTGTTGAAACCAGTGTGTTTCTTGCAGGTGTTACCAACCCTTTGGCTGCTGTTTTGCCTTGTTTGCATGTGGTTTTGGGTGTTTTTGCTCAAACTAGGGCACCTGGGTTGGTGTGAGTGTGTGTGAGTGAGAGAGAGGAGAGAGGAGAGAGGAGGGAGGAGGGAGGAGGGAGGAGGGAGGAGGGAGGANCTTTGGCTGCTGTTTTGCCTTGTTTGCATGTGGTTTTGGGTGTTTTTGCTCAAACTAGGGCACCTGGGTTGGTGTGTGTGTGAGTGTGTGTGAGTGAGAGAGAGGAGGGGGGGGGCTCTGGTTTGGACTGAGGGGAGAAAGTTGTTGGGGCAGCAACTCCTGGACTCTTGCTCACTGACTGCCTGGCTGTAGGCCCTGCTCACCTTCTCAGAAGATTGTTGGATTGAGGTATTGAGATGGACTCTTCTCTTGGGCCTGGTTTTCAGGTCTAGTTTTACCTTTTGACATCAGTGAGCTGGTCACTTTTATTCCTTTTTTGTATGTTCATCCTACTATGCTGTAGTATGTATTGGTGTTGTGAGCAGAGGTATGTCTGGGATGTGTGGTATGATCTCTGTAGAGTGAGAGGTCATGGGGGGGGGGTTGTAACTGCATGCAACAGTGGAAATTCCCTGGTCAGCTTAATGATTGTAGCCACCTTGGGTGGTCGTATATTGTTGGATTTTGTTTACTTGTTGTTGGTTTCTTGATATGGTCTATAGTAAACTAACTTGACTGGGAACCACGTCTCTGACTTCACGTAAGGACTGTGGCCCTTATTTTCCCGGGGTGGCGTAGTCGACCGCAATTTAACGTTCATGGTGCCCTTAATGGGGGGGGGGCTTCATCTCCTTGGGTACCGTTTCTCATCCTTACCCCCACCGCAGGTATCGCGCCACACCTGGAAAAGGCGGAGAATAAGGGGCCGCTGCGGCTGTCGTAACGCCGCCACAGGGACACCAGGGGGCGCTGGTCGCGTTTTCCTGCAGAAATGTCTCCGAGTCGGACGCCGGCTTTTTTAATATTTGTGAATTATTGGTCACACTTTATAGGTGTCTGTTGCAATGTCAACTACGGCTTTTGCGAAAAATCGCGGTAACGTCACCTGACTTCAGCGCTCGGCTGAGAACATTAAGGACTTCGTGCCGAGATGTGTGCTGAGATTTTTTTGTGCGCTACAGCCTTGTATAATATCCCGCGCGCCTCATCTGAGCTGGAAAGCTCTTCCTGTCACGAGTAGAAGTGAAATGGTCACAAATAACAATGTTGTACAGTAGAATTGTTCTAACCTTGATTTAAACATGACTTTGCTTATTCCTCATCAAATAAGGTGCTGTAGAATATGTAAAGTTCTCAATAGTGGTGAGATTTCTCCTGTTTCTGGAATACTTCACAGGGTAGCGAGACTGAGGACTGACTCATCCATCCAGCAAGGCTCTACACACTCCTCCCTGGGATGTCTTTGGAGGTGGTTTTGTGGACACCATGTCAAGGTTGGACAGTTTGTCTTGCATTTTTCTCCTGAAGCTGTCTAACTCCAGTAAAGTTAAACTAAATCCAAGTGTGCTTAAAATGGTACTGTTTGGTGTACAAGACCACCTTGTCTCCTTGCTTTATTTTGGGAATTGTCATGTAATGGCATCTCAATGACAAATCAGGTCACCATCACCCATGTCTTGGTAAATCAAACTTCCCAATTCCTCCTGAAACACTTGTACTTTCAGTTGTGGTGTGATGCAGGAAAAGGTTTCTCAATGGAGTTGTAAGGAATGGCAACATACTGGTTTTTTATAGAAGTCATTTTCAGTTCCAGCTTTACTGTATAAGAAAGTTGAAGGAAAGTTTTACACTTAAGTAACCCCTCCTTTCTGGCAAGCTTCAATAAATTAACACTTTTCTATAGTTTATTATACAGCAGGGATAAATCTGCTTCACCTCCTGGGGAAGCTCCAGTCTTGCCATGGGAGGCTTGGCACAGAGTGGTAATGGAATGTATGTACTCCCCAGTTAAGAATTTAACATTAAATGTCAGTCTCTAGACAACAAGTTTGATCAGTACTGATCATTCTGGTATGATAAAGGGGAACTTGGCTTAAAAATTGACAATTTCTCCACTTTGTCTTGTTTCCCTTTTCTCCAAACTGGTGGGGGAAATCATCACTTCTCCATAACTCACTTTCACCAGTGGAGGAAAACTGAGGCCAAGAGACTCAGTTGCACCTCACTCACGCAGCATCATGAGGCACTAGACAACTCCAGCCACTTCCACAGTAACCAACTCTGCTTCTAAAAAACAAAACTCTGTGGCAAAGTGACTCTTTCTAGCCTTTTCTTCTATAAAACAGCATAAGGTCTATAATGTTAGTGTAGTAAATTGTAGTAATTTAGTTTCTGTAGCCCTGTCCCTTGTGTCCAGCCAGAAAGAGTAGTTTCATTCCCACAGGCCCTTGGGCCCTGTCTTGCAGGGGGTCACCCCACACTTAATGTTTTGACAGCTCATTGGACAGCCAGTCTAGTCCTTCGCACAGGCCTGTGCCTTGTGTGGCACAAGTAGCCTGGACATACCACTGCAGGAAAGAGGAGAGCAGTGTCAGCATTGTTTAGGAAAACCCCTTTAGCCCCAGTCAGTATTTTACAATTCAGCCAGCAACTTTCAAAGCATCTCAAGAATCCAGTCAGCTGCATCAAACATTTAGCTAGATCTCCCTTGACACCCCATGCAACCCATTTCAGTGCTGAAAGGACAACTGAAGCCAGGACTCACGGTTCTGTTGTGCAGTGTCTGAAGGCCCAGTTTGTTCGTGAGGTCACTAACTGCCATGGCGTTGGGCAGATCTTGCTTGTTAGCAAAGACCAGCAAGACAGCATCTTGCAGCTCATTTTCCTCCAGCTGCAGAAGGAGCAGCACTTGTGAAATAAACACTGCAGTTTTCAGTTGTGACATGAAAAACTAAACATTCCACCTGCTATTTGTCCTACAGTTCCTGTTCCACGGAAGAATCTTTCTACACAAACTGCATAGACAGCAACAATTTCTGCTCTAATAGACAACATCCAAAAACGGATATGATGCTGAAATACGTACTATTTTGGAGAGCTCGTCAGCGGACTCTGATATTCTTTCCCTGTCGTTGCTGTCCACCACAAAGATAATGCCCTGCACGGGATAAGAACCAGACCCCATGAGAAGGAAAGGACAAACTGTGCACAAATAAACTCAACAACAAAGCGTCACACCTGCAAACATCTTAAACCAGAATTCCAGCCAATCGCATTATTACGTTGTTCGCTGACATGCATCAGCATAAAACATTTCTTACTGAAGACACTGTTTGCTTTAACAGCTGGGTAGTTTACAAAAAAAAAAAATAAAAAAAGTTACATGACTGCAAACATACCTGTGTGTTCTGGAAGTAGTGTTTCCACAGTGGACGAATTCTGTCCTGGCCACCCACGTCCCACACAGTAAAACAGATATTCTTGTACTCCACAGTTTCCACATTAAAACCTGTCAACCAAGACAGTAGCAACAGTTACATTTATAGGATTTAAGTGAATGTAAGTAGAGCAAAACACTTCCATAGCAATAGGTGGAGTTCAAAAAATTTGTGTGTAAAAGGAAAGACAGTGAAAACATGTTTCTCATACAACAGGTATTGTTACTAAGACAATTATACTGTAAGGACCTGTTGCCATTTAATGAAGAGTCTGATGACTCTCGAGAGCCGAAAGACAAGAGCTGATCTCACTGTGGGGGGGGGGGGGGTAGGGTAGGGTTTT